>LBNU01002904.1:38849-52590 GCA_014162995.1 Artemisia annua
AAAAAAAGAGAATTCTAGGTTCTTCCTCGAGTTAAGTCCTTATATTCCGGACCTAGTTTGCAAGCATTTCTTTTGTAGAACCCAAATATCTATTCATGACATGAGTCTAACTCTCTAACTTCCTATCCTTAAGTTCATTCCTATAGTAGACGCTTTGCTTTATGCTCCTTCTCGATGTTTGACAAGAGTCGGTATTGCTTAATCTTATAAGGGCATTTGGTAAGCTATATCCATTGGTCCTCCAGTCCTAAATCTAACATCCCCTAGAGATGGTCTAATTCTTTAGGCCTTAACAAACGGCTTTCCCAAAAAACTACTTGAGTTAAAGCATGTGTCAACTACCGGACCGGATATCCTCAACGATCACGAAGTCGGTGCGTAGGTGAATATTCCCCTATATAAGACATGTTAGTCCCCTAACTCTACCTACAAAATTGCTTATCCCACCCCGTTGCTAGGAAAGGCAAAAAACCCCGAGTTGCTTTTTCATTATTAGATTGTAGTGGGGGCTCTAGTCATGACGTTTATTGGGTGACTAAGATCTATGTAAGCCTTCCCAAACATGCAAGTGAACTATATTGCCATGGTAATGTTGATGTTTGGAAGGTTCACCGGTTTTGATGATTGGGTTACCTAAGGAGTATGGTGTTTCGGGTCATTGAATAAATCCTTTATGGTACGCCCGTTCTTCCTTTAAGTGGTAACCTATTGAGTATCCTCTTCGTTATCTTACTTCTTCTACTTCACTTATCTTACTTCCTTATCAACCTCAACTTCCCTTAAACTCATTCTCATTTGTCTTGAACTTCCCTCCTTATGTTCACTATCTATTTCATTCTTAGGGATTGGCTTAATAGTGCAACATCAACGAGTTTTTGGACTTTGTTTTGGATGAAGAAGGGTCCTTCGACTTGGGGTCCGCCTATTTGTGTTCCTAGCGTCCTTATGTGGAGGTGATAGCACTTGTTGTTGAGAGGCCTTCAATACAGTTGTCAACAATCTTTATTGGTCCCATACTCTAGTTTTGTTGATTAAATTCGGATGTGAATTTAGGCTATACGAGCTTCTTGAGATGCCAATAATTGGACATCAATCTTCAAAGTTATTGGGTACTACCATAAGTTGTTGGAAGATTGTTCTGTTATGAAGGAACGGTTCGAGTATGAACCGTTGGGTTGAAAACGATTAGGCGGGTTGGAAGAATTGTTTTGGGTGCGCATTTTGGTGTTGGCTTCCAACCTAAAGGTTTGGGTGACTTTTTCCAAGATGGGTTGTAGGATATCACCGTAAGGGTTTGGCTCGGGTTTGAAAGTGTACCACTTGTCTCCCGCTCCGTCGGTACGCGAGGATGCTTAGTCAGCAAATGCTTGTTCGGGAGTTCCAGTACAATCACGAGTGTCGTGGGGACCACTAACATAATTCGGCACGAAGAAGTGATTTTGTTCACTTGGCTTGAAGGTTTTAGGAGTCATCGGTTAGGATTTCAATAAGAAACTTGACTTGGTCTTCAAGTTCCCTATGTCCTACCGGTCGGAAGTGCTTGAAATTGTTCGAAGGCAAAGATATTGCCGTTGTCCGTTTTATTCAAATCACGGGATCATTCCAACTTTCGTTTTCATAAAGAGCAAGATCTTCCTAGGAAGATCCCATGAATTGTCCGCACTTAGATCACCGTAGGCTTTTGCCACCGGCCGCGTTGGTCAATGGTTTGCTTCGTGGGGATATTGATATGGTCATAGAAATTGGACTTGGAGCCAAAGGTCTATGCCATGGATGAAGGGACTTTTTGGAGTAAGTTCCCTTGAATCGAGTCCCCCATGCTCGTAGAGGGGTTTTCGCTTTGGCGTTGTTTTGGACGTGTTGTAGAGAACTGCAAAAATCCATATTATTAACATTGGTTAATTATATATTAATCTCTGTCATTATTATAATCACCATTTTTACAGAAAAATTTGAAATTTTTCTTATTATATTAAATGGTCATGATTACGATATTGCAAAATTCACCAAATGACGAAACAAGTTCTCGACACGTTATTCGAAATATAAACATTTCACTTACTCCTAATTAATTTCCCTAATCCTAGTTTAATTTCACTAATCCATAAATTATATCAAACGGGCCCTTAGTCAATTCTCAGCCCAACCTCTTTCATTCGATCCGTTACTATTCACCAGGCCCAAGATCCAAGCCCAACTTCCTTATTATTATTTCATGAGAATATCGACTAAACAAGCTACAAAACGACTCATGTACTCTCGATTTTTACACACGATATATATATATTTTTATGTCACCTCTTTTCTCACCTAGCCGTCTACTAGTATGCCCAATTTCATAATTATATATCAGGTTTTACTACGTTTTTACGAGGCAAAGTATTCGACCAAAACCACCCAACTCGATATATATAACTAATTCAATACTTGACCAATTTCACTCTAGTTTGTTTCTATGAATTCCAAATAATATTTCAAGCATAATTTTATGTTCCTAATCAACTTTCATCAGCTAGAAACCAAGTTCTACATGAATTCTCAAACTGTGTAGGTAAATATATACTAGTCGACATATAAGGATGAATCACAAGACAACCCTCCTTGTTTCTAGCTCTCACACACTCATTTATAGTTATATAATAATCAAGGTCATTCTAAAATTCATCCATTCACTGACACTAAATAGTAGTATATGTTTCCTTGACATATTAGAACTTTACGTGTCCTAAAATCTTTCTATATCTACTCTACTATCACCACCTTATTTCTTTCAAAGAACTACATCATAATAAACTCATATACTCTCTCTCAAATATCCTCTGATCAACCAGAAGCAAATCTCTCGTACGAGTTGGAAGCAAACAAGTGGTGTCGAGTTTATATATAAATTCGTTACTTGGGCATTAGACGAAACGTGAACATATCTTGTGTTTTTCTTCCTCACTCTCGACTCTCTACCACCCTAGAGGTGTAGTAAGTTGCTGTGATCCCTTTTGAATTCATTTTACACGTTATATATATCCATGCATCATGTTTTATTTTATGTCGAACATATATAATTTCATGCGTATATATAAACATATAGAACCACGAACGTGACTAGCCTCTATCTTGGAAGGCCTAGGAGTCACGTAGCACACATATTTCACGTTTATTTTTACGTTACATGCATCATTCGACACTATTTTAAACCTTGTATCAATCGGATACAAAAAGTCTAAACACTTGGAAAATATTACTAAGTCTTTTTCATATACAAAAACGTCCCACATCGCTTAGAAAACAACCATAAATCTTGAAATTTAACTTAACAAGCATACGATATTATTACACAACATGTTAGACCACCTAGCTAACTACTACTTTCGTTTAGATGACTCGTAAAAATAAGCTCATTTCGACACTCTAAATTAGCCAAAGCAAATCGCCAAAACTCGTTTCTAAAACAGTCACAATTAGCGACATGGGCCTTTCAGCCCATTAAGCTATTTTTAAACGCTAGAGATAAGCTAGCTTATCCAGACTTTTGACATGAATTTAGAACATGAAAAATGATATTTTTGATGAGCTCAACTCGTCTCACGATGCACGGTTTTTAAAACGTTAATGGGCCTAGTATTTAGCTCGTTAAAGGCCCATAAGCAGAAAAATAAGCTTTTAACCAAATCAGCAGTTAAAATAAGTTTTATATGACTTAAATAAGCCTCGGAAATTTTTATATAATTTTTCCCATAATTTTTGTGACTTTGGACTAAAAATGTAACGCGACGACACTTAGGAGGACTAAAACTGTCAAACTGTTAAAAGTAAGGACTGAAACTGTAAAAACAGAATCTATAGGATATAATTTGATATATTATCATATTCCAGGACCAATAAGTTATTTTGGACAAGTAGTGGACTATAAATGTAAATTATATATAAAAAGGACTAACGGTGTAACGCTAACGTTGTTAGTATAAAAAGTATTAAAAAAATTGGAAAAGGACAAGGACTAAACATATTCTATTTGACATTCTTATTTATTTTCTATTTTTGTAAATTTATTCCGTATTGCATTTAAACTTTCCTTTTTATTTATATATATTATTTAACGTAACGTTAATAATATATATAACGATATTTCAAAAGTTAATATTTTTACTTACGATTTAAAAAGGTAAAACTTCGATGGATAATTTAAATAAAGTATTTTATCATATCATGCATGGCATAATAATTACACTGCACATCATCTATTCGTCATAACGAATAAATATTATTCGTTATTCGTTCGTATTTACCAAATAGTATTTGGTTATATTCTCAGATAAATTTATTTATCAGGTTTCGTATCAAAGACGTTTCCATAATCGTTCCCATAATCTCCCAAATTTACTTTTCATCATTTTCAATATCGCTCCAGGTGAGTCATAGCCCCATTTCTAATACTTGTTTTAACTCTCTGGGGGAGATACATGCTTACATATACTTTGATAATTTTATAAGTATATGAATAACTTACATGATTCAAATCAATTTCCTAATTAATACTTATCTGATATGGTTTATGACTTAAGATGTGATATATATGTTACTGGCAAATTGCTTGACTAGAATTACTGAACTCAGATGATAATGTTTCCAAACTGATTACTGTGACATGATATTTGATTTTACTATAACATCCTGAATGATTCCCATATCTCTATATCATATTTCTATGTTTCAACAGAAATACATGCTAGGAAGAGCACATATACTCTAGTTACATCATTACTCCGATATTGCCTAAGTTACCTTAACGCCATAAAGTCCCTCTATCATGAGCCATTAATCACATGTTGTGAGCGCGAATATAGTGAACAGCTTCGAAACCTGTTGAGGCTTGACATCCTATCCCACTAATACTTGACGGAATGCCTAACGGTTAGTCGTATTAGTCGTGATACACTATATTTGAAACAAAAATAGGAATTGGCAAATCACCTATAATTCGAGGGCAAAATCATCATTGACTTGATGATCACCCGCCGTTTTACGGTATTTGTTAACGTTTTGTGTGTCATGAGGCTTGGAGCAATATCAATAAGAAAATATATGTCTCCCACATATATTTAGATACAGCTGTATAGGTATTTCACTAGACTTGAATTATAGGTCTCACTACATTAGTATCATGAGTTTCCATCTCATGTTAGGATTATGCTCCAATACTTGAATTTGATTGAATATATATATGATTTATCTGTGATTATAATCAACATCACTCAATACTAGTTTTATCACTATTAATGTTTATTACAATTATTACCAAATACTCATGAATCCAATGAAATAAATGGTTTTCCACTAAACTCTATGAACTCACCAACCTTTGTGTTGACACTTTTAAGCATGTGTATCTCAGGTAATTAACGGAGCAGGACAAGACACGGAGCGGGCATTTATTACTCTGATAAATTAAAATGGTGTAAAAATCAAATATGTCATTCTTACAAGCCTTTATATCTTTTAAAGAGATTTTTAAAACAAATGTTTCATCATTTATCAAAAGTATTATTTGAATGACAAATAACTTTCAAAATGCCTCTTTTAAGCTGTTTTATGTGAAAATGACTTCGATCCTCCCCATAACACTCAAATTACTTTTCCGCTGCTAAATCACAAATTTGGGGGTGTTACAGAACGCCAAGATGTCATTCCTTAGCTTTGTGGTTCTTCCCGGTGGGAAAAATTGAGCAAGGAAACGAGTTATGAGATCATCCCAAGAGGTGATGGATCCTGCGGGTAGATGCTCTAGCCACTGACTAGCATGGTCTCGCAGAGAGAATTGGAAGAGACGCAGTCGGGTCGTCTCTCGAGTTTCAACATCAAGGTCTATGGAATCTACGATCTTAAGGAAGTCCTTGAGGTGTTGATTTGGATCTTCGTAACGAAGTCCATGGAATCCGCATCCGCTTTGCACCAACCGTATGGTGTTGGATCGCAAGGGAGACACATTGGCTCCTTGGGTGAGCTCAATGGTGTTTCGATAGCCTTGGTGGCTAGGACGGGAGTACTCTCCTAAAGTACGGGCTCTAGGAGGTTGGTTTGGTTGTGGTGGGTTGTTTGGATCAAGGATAGGGGTGTGCATCGGGCCGGAACCCGACCCATCCCGGCGAAGCCCGAATCCCGACAAGCTTGAAAATTCTAACCGAATCCCGACCCGAGTCTAGCCCGAATCGTCCCGAATCCCGTCCCGAGTCCCGAAACGAAACCGATTTGTATGGTTTTTCATTGTAATCCTGACTTCGTCCCGACTCCCGACCCGACCCGAATCCCGACAAGCTGAAAAACCCAAACCGAGTCCCGACCCGAGTATGGTCAGTTCGAGATTCGGGACGATTCGGGACGTCGGGATCGGGACGGTTTTCGGGTGTCGGTCGGGTTTTGCTCAGCCCTAATCAAGGATATTACCACCTTCCATGTTGTCGGATGGTATAACCCATTAAGCTATTTTTAAACGCTAGAGATAAGCTAGCTTATCTAGACTTTTGACATGAATTTAGAACATGAAAAATGATATTTTTGATGAGCTCAACTCGTCTCACGATGCACGGTTTTTAAAACGTTAATGGGCCTAGTATTTAGCTCGTTAAAGGCCCATAAGCAGAAAAATAAGCTTTTAACCTAATCAGCAGTTAAAATAAGTTTTATATGACTTAAATAAGCCTCGGAAATTTTTGTATAATTTTTCCCATAATTTTTGTGACTTTGGACTAAAAATGTAACGCGACGACACTTAGGAGGACTAAAACTGTCAAACTGTTAAAAGTAAGGACTGAAATTGTAAAAACAGAATCTATAGGATATAATTTGATATATTATCATATTCCAGGACCAATAAATTATTTTGGACAAGTAGTGGACTATAAATGTAAATTATATATAAAAAGGACTAACGGTGTAACGATAACGTCGTTAGGATAAAAATTGTAAAATTGGAAAAGGACAAGGACCAACATATTTTATTTGACATTCTTATTTTATTTTTCATTTTACGTCACCCCATCACGTCATATGCATATTCATTACATTTTATTTATATATTATTTAACTTTACGTTAATAATATATATAACGGTATTTAAACTCATATTCATTCCATATTATTTTCATCATCATTAAAAAGGAAGAACTTTGGAAATAATAACATATTTTGTTATATTATTATAAACGTAAGAATTTCATTTGCATATCATCTTTCATCATAACGATTAATCATTATTCATTAATCGTTATTCGTTATTCGTTTCATACATACCAAATAGTATTTGGTTAGATTCTTAGATAAATTTATTTAGATTCTTAGATAAATTTATTTATCAGGTTCCGTATTGAAGATGTTTCCATAATCGTTTCCATAATCTCCCGAATCTACTTTTCATCATTTTTAATATCGCTCCAGGTGAGTCATAGCCCCATTTCCAATACTTGTTTTAACTCTCTGGGGGAGATACATGCTTACATATACTTTGATAATTTTATAAGTATATGCATAACTTACATGATTCAAATCAATTTCCTAATTAATACTTATCTGATACGGTTTATGACTTAAGATGTGATATATATATGTTACTGGCAAATTGCTTAACTAGAATACTGAACTCATATGATAATGTTCCCAAATTGATTACTGTGACATGATATTTGATTTTACTATAACATCCTGAATGATTCCCATATCTCTATATCATATTTCTATGTTTCAACAGAAATACATGCTAGGAAGAGCACATATACTCTAGTTACATCATTACTCCGATATTGCCTAAGTTACCTTAACGCCATAAAGTCCCTCTATCATGAGCCATTAATCACATGTTGTGAGCGCGAATATAGTGAACAGCTTCGAAACCTGTTGAGGCTTGACATCCTATCCCACTAATACTTGACGGAATGCCTAACGGTTAGTCGTATTAGTCGTGATACACTATATTTGAAACAAAAATAGGAATTGGCAAATCACCTATAATTCGAGGGCAAAATCATCATTGACTTGATGATCACCCGCCGTTTTACGGTATTTGTTAACGTTTTGTGTGTCATGAGGCTTGGAGCAATATCAATAAGAAAATATATGTCTCCCACATATATTTAGATACAGCTGTATAGGTATTTCACTAGACTTGAATTTTAGGTCTCACTACATTAGTATCATGAGTTTCCATCTCATGTTAGGATTATGCTCCAATACTTGAATTTGATTGAATATATATATGATTTATCTGTGATTATAATCAACATCACTCAATACTAGTTTTATCACTATTAATGTTTATTACAATTATTACCAAATACTCATGAATCCAATGAAATAAATGGTTTTCCATTAAACTCTATGAACTCACCAACCTTTGTGTTGACACTTTTAAGCATGTGTATCTCAGGTAATTAACGGAGCAGGACAAGACACGGAGCGGGCATTTATTACTCTGATAAATTAAAATGGTGTAAAAATCAAATATGTCATTCTTACAAGCCTTTATATCTTTTAAAGAGATTTTTAAAACAAATGTTTCATCAATTAGCAAAAGTATTATTTGAATGACAAATAACTTTCAAAATGCCTCTTTTAAGCTGTTTTATGTGAAAATGACTTCGATCCTCCCCGTAACACTCAAATTACTTTTCCGCTGCTAAATCACAAATTTGGGGGTGTTACAGATTGGTATCAGAGACAACGTTATAGAGAACTAAATGTTTTCAAACATTAAACTATAACTACACTTTTAAAATGAATGATTTTACACCATACCGTTTTTATGCCCTCCGTGTCTGCAGACTGCCGTGCTCAATACCTTATCTGATAAGATTATTTTACATGCTTAGTAGTTACTCTTACACAATTATTATTTCATCCGTACTATTATATCTTTAACGTATAAAGTATTCATAAATACTATTCTCGGTTACTACAGTAACGTGTCTCCTAAAACTCCCGTGAATGTCGAAACTACTCTCTGTAATACTAATACATCACCTATCTATCAAAATTCTCCAAATACTAAAGGTCTTTATGTACAAATATCACAACCTCAGTCTGATATAGAACTCACTCAGAGATCACTCCCATCGTCACCTATTTGTTCACCTTTACGTCAAAAACTAAGGAGAGCCACTGAATCATATGAAGATTTGATTGGTGGTCAGGAAACATTCGGAATTGGACAAAGTTCACACCAAGAGATGCAGTGGAAGAATGTTGAGCCAAATTCTCCGTTACCTTATACTTCAGATTCCTCAATACCAAATATTCCAAAATAATTTATTCTCGCCCAATTCACCTGACTACAATATAAGCACTCCTGATTCAATATGGACTCTTGTTTATCAACAAGCCAGCATACTAGATGCTCACACAGAACAGCTAAAAGAGTTACAACCATTACGTTATAAATGGTATGACTGTAACCTTGACATGTTGTTCAAAAGAGCAGATGCTGAAAGACGAACAATGATTGAATTAGGAATGACTATTGGTGAGATAAAGGACAAAACCAACCAGGAGCTTGGAAACATGGACTCCAGGATCCGTTATGCAAGAAGAGAACACGGTCATACACATGGTAGAGTTGAAGATATTGAAAGAACCCTATGGATGGCCAGAGACACATCCAGAAATCAGGGTCAAAAGATTTCCGCATTAGAGACTATGTTGGCTAATCAGATGAACATGTGTCAAGGACGTTTCTCAAACATGGAAGCTGCACAACTTGAACTTGAGAAAGAAGTTAGATATTTACGTTAGAAGCGTAACTAATCTAAATTTTACAAGTATCCTTGTTGTACCTACTAAACCAAATAGTTTTGGTTAGTATTTCATGTAATTTTCAATAAATCTGAAACTTTCAGAACCTGTAATCGAATTATAATGAATAATAACCTCCTTTTCTGTTATATCTCTATGTTATAACTCAATCTTTTCTTTCATATCAAAAATGCATGTAATGAATCCTCATACCTTCATGCAAAAATCTCATCAATTGTTACTTCCTTTGATAAACAAATGACTCCACGTAGATCAATGACATATTAATAAAAGAACTTGTACCATTTGTTTTACAGAAACAATCAGTCAAGTTATTAATATCATGTTGATTTCTGCAAAGTTATTCCAATCTACCCTAAGATCTCTTACAATTGATAAGATTTCTTAAACATACCATAATCAACCAAAAACCAAAGAATTGTCTAAAAATAAATTTTCAAGAGAGAACTTGAAAAATGGAGGGAAGATTTTAGACAAGTCAGTTTGTTCCTTAGTAATCCCATATCAAGAGTTGATCATTTATCTATGATACAACCGGACATATCTTGAAATTAGATTACAGTAGGGATTCAATTCAGTCTATCATCAATGAAATAATTAGTTTCATTATTTGAATTATTCAGACATTTGAAGAATTCTAAGTTGAGTTTCATTAATGATTTCAGAAGATGGACAACATGAACAATACATATACTCCATCATCATCTAAAGTCACCATGACTCCTGAAGCCATCAAGAAATTGGTAAACAACATCGTGTCAGTAGTACTCGAATGGACTACCATAGTTTATCTGAGAAGAGAGACGGGTATACCTAGTAAGAATAACCAAGAAAGTTTCATGGAATATAGGCCAGCTCACTTTAAAGCTCCAGAAAGAATGACTACCCCTACAATCAACCAAGGGATTAGGCAAGGAGTTATACCTAATGGAAATAACCAAAAGCGAAAACTCGCTGAAATAGGAACCATCAACCCCATCTACTGCAATTTCGCTAATGCTCAAGACTGCTATTGTAAACATCTAGGAGATCGTATCAACTATCATCGTCAACTGGAATGCAAACAGAAAATTAAAAGAAACTACCTCGTAACATCTGTTACTGAGATTGGTTATCGTGGGAAACAACCCCTGTGTCAAAAATGCCAGATGCATCACACAGGAATCTGCATTGCTAAATGCAGGAAGTGTTGGAAAATAGGTCACAAGACAAGTATCTGTAAGGCTCCGGACAGAAGAAGACGAACAGCAACGGTAGTATGCCACGGATGTGGTGCAAAAGAGCACTACAAGAACCAATGTCCAAACTACGATATCAACTAGAAGGCCAAGACTTTTGCAAGAAAATGAAAGATCTTTAACGACTTCGATAGTATCAAGGGAATGACAACTAGGTTTAAGCAGATGAATAAATTCCTGTTGTAAATAAATAAACCCTAGTTCAAAAATTTCCTAAGTTGTATCTCTTTCTTGTATTTTACTTTAAGTTACGATGGATGTAACCTAAGTATAGCAACTATCTTTCTACAGTATCGAAAAATCTACCTTGTAATATTTCCATAATAATCATAATCTGCGTCAATTTCAACCTCTATTCCATTTACCAAATAACAATATACTGTTATTACCTTAGAAATTTCTGATTCATAGTATGAACAAAAATTTTCTACATTATTCTTAAAAGAAATCACGTTGTTATATTATAAAAATGACACGTTGAACACCATCTAAAACAATTTAAAGAACCATAAATACCACTGTGATTGAGCCAAGCATCACATCATTTGGTCCTCAATTATACATAGCCTGATCAACTATGTCTAATTTAGGAAGAATCATTTTATGAAGGGAACATTCATATTATCAGGTATCTAAATAACAATCTTCATTCAAAAGCAAAATCTAGAGCTAGAATGAACTGTTCATAAGTATTACATTGAACAAACCACAATAAATACCTATCTTATCCACAACATATGATAGAACCGTGAGGGGTACGACAAACAACAAGATTGCGACCAAGAATCCAAAGTCTTCATCTGGAACATACGCTAAGTAAATAGCGACAAGGACGACATACACAATCGCTAATATAGTGATGAGGTGCGGCATTTTGAGATGTGAAATAAGAGGAAAATGGTTGACAGAAGAAATGGAAATTAGAAATGGGTATATATATAGGCTAAAATATATCCGTTAGGGCACTATTCACGACCGTTGGAACTCACTATTCACGACCGTTAGAATACTGTTCACTAGCCATAAAATTTCCACTATTCAGGATCACTATTTTCAATATTCACAGCCCTTAAATACATCGGTTACTTTGTCTCGTCTAGTACAGATAAATCTAACTGAATCACGTTTCCTTAATTTTTGGAATAAAAATCTCTCGACAATCCTCTGCTCATAATTCTCTACTCAAGTAAACATGTTAAATTTGAATTTCGGGACGAAATTCAGAGTGACGAGTGGGTACTGTAGAGAACTGCAAAAATCCATATTATTAACATTGGTTAATTATATATTAATCTCTGTCATTATTATAATCACCATTTTTACAGAAAAATTTGAAATTTTTCTTATTATATTAAATGGTCATGATTACGATATTGCAAAATTCACCAAATGACGAAACAAGTTCTCGACACGTTATTCGAAATATAAANAGCCCATTAAGCTATTTTTAAACGCTAGAGATAAGCTAGCGTATCCAGACTTTTGACATGAATTTAGAACATGAAAAATGATATTTTTGATGAGCTCAACTCGTCTCACGATGCACGGTTTTTAAAACGTTAATGGGCCTAGTATTTAGCTCGTTAAAGGCCCATAAGCAGAAAAATAAGCTTTTAACCTAATCAGCAGTTAAAATAAGTTTTATATGACTTAAATAAGCCTCGGAAATTTTTATATAATTTTTCCCATAATTTTTGTGACTTTGGACTAAAAATGTAACGCGATGACACTTAGGAGGACTAAAACTGTCAAACTGTTAAAAGTAAGGACTGAAATTGTAAAAACAGAATCTATAGGATATAATTTGATATATTATCATATTCCAGGACCAATAAATTATTTTGGACAAGTAGTGGACTATAAATGTAAATTATATATAAAAAGGACTAACGGTGTAACGATAACGTCGTTAGGATAAAAATTGTAAAATTGGAAAAGGAAAAGGACCAACATATTTTATTTGACATTCTTATTTTATTTTTCATTTTACGTCACCCCATCACGTCATATGCATATTCATTACATTTTATTTATATATTATTTAACTTTACGTTAATAATATATATAACGGTATTTAAACTCATATTCATTCCATATTATTTTCATCATCATTAAAAAGGAAGAACTTTGGAAATAATAACATATTTTGTTATATTATTATAAACATAAGAATTTCATTTGCATATCATCTTTCATCATAACGATTAATCATTATTCATTAATCGTTATTCGTTATTCGTTTCATACATACCAAATAGTATTTGGTTAGATTCTTAGATAAATTTATTTATCAGGTTCCGTATTGAAGACGTTTCCATAATCGTTTCCATAATCTCCCGAATCTACTTTTCATCATTTTTAATATCGCTCCAGGTGAGTCATAGCCCCATTTCCAATACTTGTTTTAACTCTCTGGGGGAGATACATGCTTACATATACTTTGATAATTTTATAAGTATATGAATAACTTACATGATTCAAATCAATTTCCTAATTAATAGTTATCTGATATGGTTTATGACTTAAGATGTGATATATATATATGTTACTGGCAAATTGCTTAACTAGAATACTGAACTCATATGATAATGTTCCCAAATTGATTACTGTGACATGATATTTGATTTTACTATGACATCCTGAATGATTCCCATATCTCTATATCATATTTCTATGTTTCAACAGAAATACATGCTAGGAAGAGCACA
>LBNU01002905.1:9638-31619 GCA_014162995.1 Artemisia annua
ATACTAAGGGTTTATAATAAATGATAGGTGGTTTGGTTTATAAGTTTTATAAGCCCAAGGACCTAATTATGTAATTTCTGAAATTTGAGGGCCATTTCTTGCCAACATTCCAAAACTTTCTCCAAAGGGCTAAAACTCCATAAATCATAAACACAGACCAAAGTTGTATTTTTTCATTTTTTAGACTTTAAGGACCATTGTGTAACAATTTTTGGATTTTTGAGGGACTGAACTTGTATATTCCCAAAAGTATCAAATTGTTCCAAAATTGTGCATTCTGAATAGTACATACAGGTATTTTATGTTAAATTCAATAGTTTTGAATACCCAGGGATCTGATTTGCATTTGTAACTTCGAGGGTAAATAGTTGCCAATTTGGTAAACTTACATCCAGGTGAGTCATTTTATTACACATTTTTCGGTTCCCAGAGGACGTAAAGTTGGACTTTTGTCAGTTAAAACTTCAGGGACTAGTTTGCATATTATCAAAGTTCAGGGACTTAGAAACTGCCAATTGATGCAAACTTGACTGTTTTTCATGCAGTTTCAATCCATTTTGTATCTAACACAAAAAACACATTTCAAAGATATTTTTTATGTATTTTTGGTATATTGCTGTTGTTTTCAGATGTTTTTGTAGTCTACAATGTTAATAGAAAGTGATGAGTATTGCACACTCATCAATCAGTTTTTCCAAAAATCAAGCATAAACTTCAGATTTTTCTCAAACTCAAAATAAATCAATAATTTGGCAAATGAAACAATTCGAGTTTTTCTAGGTTGTGCTGAGTAAGTCTAGGATAAATCCTCATTCTTCCTAATATATCTCACGCTCCTCAAATCCAATTTAACATGCTTTAAAGTTTTAAAACGTTTCAGGCTCTAAAAATAGAAGTTTGGCTAGGATTAGGTTTTAGGAAAAATACCAGGTGTTACAGTGTATTTCTATTGCACGAAGGCAGACTAAACAAACAATCATAAAAACACAAGCGACTACTATACCTATCTTGATGTAAAAGCTTATTGGGTGAGGGGGTGGTGATTGTTGTCGTTGTCGTGGCGGAGGTGGTTATTGTTGTTATTGGGGGTGTTACGGCGGTGGGGATTGTTGGTGGTGTTTCGAGGCATGTTGGGTTTATTATTATTGATTTGATGATACAAAACAAGAAGAATGAAACATGAAGGGCTTAAAGTGACAAGAAGGAATTCTACAAAAGATGGAGAGGGACTTGCTTGCAAAAGAAGATTTATATTTTAGTCCTTTGTAGTATTCTTGTAACCCTAATTCTGTATTATATAAACAGAATACAGGGAATAGGTTTTAATATAAGTCTTCCACAATGTAGTCGACTAGTAAAGGTGTGTGTGTGTTTTCTAGGGCGTGGTTCATTGTAAACGCCTAGAACTAGTTTGTTTGTGTTCGATACCTCTAAGGTCTGAGATGTCTTAGATCCCTGTTACATTTAGCTAACACGTTGTTATTCTGATCAAATAATAATTAGAGGTGATGATGGTGAAAAACTTTGTGTCAATAACAATTGATTTGTTCTTATTCCGCTGCATATTATATTCATTGTTATTGTTAAACCCTAAGGCTCAAAACGATCCAAGAACTTTAATAATGGCGTGCATAGGATCTATCAGGTGGTATCAGAGCTCGGGGAGCTCGTTACCTAGGGATTCACAAGGTTTTTATGATCGTGTTTCTGATGAAAAAGGATGTTGAAGAAGCAGCTTTGAAAAGGTTCGAAGCGTTTTTAACTCTGCTGCTCGGTATTGCACTCTACTGCTAGCTTATAATCTCTGCTGCTACGAAACTGCTGCTCTTGTAATACTCTGATGCTAGTTTTCGAGTCTCTGCTGCTGCTCGAAAAGTTGTAATCTGCTGCTGCGTTTTGGTAATTTATGAGCAGTGAGGGGAAGTACGTATATTTGTTTGGTTTTGGTTTACACACACAAGAAGGTTACTTGGTACACACACAAGGAGTTTGGATTTTGTTCTTAGATGTTTTTAATGGCTCGAATTAATTTTCTTATTGGCGAAGAGGAGTTTTTGTTGCTTCTTTGATGATGCAGTGGAATTTTTCAAGGTTGTGTCTTATCATATCTTAAACGGTCTCACAACGTTTAAAGATACTTGTTTGTTTATACGGTGGTGACAAAGACTTGTCAAAATCTAGTTTTCATAGGTCAAGGGGTGGATGGACGAAGACCTAGTTAACTATCACTTAAAGGATTTACATTGTAGTGCTCAGTGTCTCACAAAGGATGAGGATTTTGTCAAGGGATTGCGGTCTACTTATATTTCCTGTTTGTATAAGTTTGGAGTCACGTGGTTAGTACAAGGCATAAGACACAAGGTTGGTTTCTTCTACTTCAGCATCAAATTGGTAATGATTATTTTTCTTCAACAATATATAAAGCCTACAGATTTGAAGAATCATCTTATGTACATGCATCACTCGAGGGGAAGTTTCTACGGTTTATTCATTCTCTATTTGTTGATAACAAAAAGGGGAAGAGATGTTGGAGTTGCATGGCATGACTTAAGGGGAAGAAAAAGATTGTTTCATTCAGGGAGATGCTTACATCTCAACTTCTCTACTTCGTCTAGGGAAGTTCGTACAAGAACGTGTTTGTTTTGTCATCATCAAATAGGGGAAGATTGTTGGGTTTATTATTATTGATTTGATGATACAAAACAAGAAGAATGAAACATGAAGGGCTTAAAGTGACAAGAAGGAATTCTACAAAAGATGGAGAGGGACTTGCTTGCAAAAGAAGATTTATATTTTAGTCCTTTGTAGTATTCTTGTAACCCTAATTCTGTATTATATAAACAGAATACAGGGAATAGGTTTTAATATAAGTCTTCCACAATGTAGTCGACTAGTAAAGGTGTGTGTGTGTGTTCTAGGGCGTGGTTCATTGTAAACGCCTAGAACTAGTTTGTTTGTGTTCGATACCTCTAAGGTCTGAGATGTCTTAGATCCCTGTTACATTTAGGTAACACGTTGTTATTCTGATCAAATAATAATTAGAGGTGATGATGGTGAAAAACTTTGTGTCAATAACAATTGATTTGTTCTTATTCCGCTGCATATTATATTCATTGTTATTGTTAAACCCTAAGGCTCAAAACGATCCAGAACTTATTTAATAATGGCGTTCTTAAGTTCTAACAAGGCACCATTTCGAGATCCATTTGCGCTCTTTAATCCTACACAGATTCAACCGTTAGATATAGTATTTGACATTAGGAAATATCATGATCCGTATGTATCTCTGATAAATGATTGAGATAGCTAAAAATTTTCATTAACAAGAAGCAAGCATGTAACTGCTCTATAATAAATATCTCTAATTCATAAATAAAATATAATGATTTCCAATATATATAAAGAAATAGAGAATTTGTATGACTTGTTTGGATCCCACATTTTACCGCCTAAAACTTTTCATTTCACTGCCTTATATATTTCACATATACTGCGTAGTTCAAATATTTGTATACGTAAAAATAATTCATTACTATGGCTACACCACGCGCGAAGCACCATAAAAACCCACCACCACCGCGCACGATGGTGGTTTTTTGCGTCCTTTTTGCTGGTTGACTTGAGACGAACAAAACAATAATAACCAAATCCTACATCCCTAAGAGCATACGGTATATATGGTGACATTAGTCACCGCCACTTTTAACGTGGCACCAAAAGTGGCGCTGCCACTTCTCAGTCACCACACCACAAACGCCCGCTAAAATGAAAATCATGTGAGAATAAGGATAGGAAAAAAATTATACCCCTAACATATATCTCACCAGAGGCGGAGCCAGGATTTGTAGTTAAGGGGGGCCGAAGTTCATTATAGAACCCGAAAAAATTAAAAGTGTAAATAGAGTGGTTTCCAACTTTAGTTTATACAGATAAACCATCACAAAAACTTACTATGCATTACTGAACCTAATTTTTTTCTAATATATTTAGTGCATAAAAAGTATAATAAACTCAAAATAAGGTCAGTTATTTATTTATTTTAATGCTTCCGAGTACATAACTAGGGGAGAGTAACAAAACCAAAACTTTCTAGAATTTCTTGATTTAGGTTATGAGTGTTTAAAATATATCCGTATTCGGATATCCGAAAACTTGATAATAATTTATTAAAAAGTTGGGTTTTATGTAAGGACAGTTTTGGAACTCATATAAAAGTTTTTCAAAAATTATAGATATGGATATTCCGATATATAAACTGTTATCCGAAATTTCGGATATCCGAATTAAAAAACTTAGATAAAATATTATGTCTAACATAAAACAATTATTGCAAATTTTGGATACCTAAATTTATGATACAACTAGTTTTGACTGGTCCTTCAAAGTATTTAAATTAACAACAAAAAGATATTGTCAAAAATGTCTCATTTCATATTTTTGTTTTATGCCTCAAATAACCTTCAGACAACTTTGATACCATCATAATCATATTTACCTCATCGACAAATCTCTATATTCTAGATAACTTTGTCTAAATTCATATGCTAACTATTTGTGAAAGTGATTTTAAACTCCAAAAACTTAAAAAAATCAAATCGATTATTTGGTGCGGGGTTTGGTTAAAAAAAATAAAAAACAAAAAAACCCTTAAGCCGAACTTTTAGTTCGGGGTTTGGTTTTAGCCAAAAACCGTCTTAAATTGGTCCATGCTCACCCTTATATATAACTTAAACTCTTTACATATAGTTTTAATAATTGAACATAAAACAAAAATAAGAAACATGAAAAAAAAATATATATATACAAAAGTTAATACACAATTCATTTTTGTCAACAAACAACTAACACGCGACAAAAAAATATATATAATGTGCAATACTACAAAAGTAGAAGATAAATACAAAATAATATAGATAAGATGCAACAAGCAACCGGATTAGATTTTTTAAAAGATTATCTTTAATAATAAACAAATATAATTAAAAGAAAATCAAACAAAACAAAGATTAAATTATTTGTTTTTTAAGAAATAGAAATATATCATTTAATGAAATTTAAAAATTAAAAAAAAAAAAAAAAAAAAAAAAAAAAAAATACTGCGCTTGCGCGGGCATTATAACTAGTGCGTAGTTTTACAAGAAGATGTCAGTTGCATATCTTGAGGAGATATAATATGGGGTAGGTCCCGGTTGATATTCCATTTAAATACAATGTAAAGCTTAAACATATAGAATCCCGTAGCTACAAACTCTTTAAAAAGATGTAGCTCTTTTGGTGGAAGATGAGTTGGGTGACTGGACTCAAATTTAACAACCGAAACTTCTCTCCTGTATTCCGATAACAAGGAACGCAAGCTTTTAGTAAAACTAACTACTGACCGATGTGCAAATATCATTGTGCTTATTATAAAATTTCCGTTATCACGCTCAATATTGCCAATGCTTTAAAAAATATTTCGAGGGTGGCATTCACATAGAGTTTTACTGCCTTTTCATTTGTAAAACCGAAGTTAACATGGAGATCATCAATATCAACAACTTTTATTTCCAAATTACCTTTTTTATTGTGTATTTCTATTGCACGAAGGCATATTAAAGAAACAATCATAAAAACACAAACGACTACTATACCTATCTTGATTTAAAAGCTTATTCGTTGAGGGGGTAGTGATTGTTGTCGTTGTCGTGGTGGAGGTGGTTATTGTTGTTAGTGGGGGTGTTACGGCGGTGGGGATTGTTGGTGGTGTTTCGAGGCACCATTTCGAGATCCATTTGCGCTCTTTAATCCTGCACAGATTCAACTGTTAGATATAGTATTTGACATTAGGAAATATCATGCTCCGTATTTATCTCTGATAAATGATTGAGATAGCTAAAAATTTTCTTTAACAAGAAGCAAGCATGTAACTGCTCTATAATAAATATCTCTAATTCATAAATAAAATATAAAGATTTCCAATATATATATAAAGAAATAGAGAATTTGTATGATTTGCTTGGATCACACATTTTACCGCCTAAAACTTTTCATTTCACTGCCTTATATATTTCACATATACTGCGTACTTCAAATATTTGTATACGTAAAAATAATTCATTAATATGGCTACACCACGCGCGAAGCACCATAAAAACCCACCACCACCGCGCACGGTGGTGGTTTTTTTGCGTCCTTTTTGCTTGTTGACTTGAGACAAGAACAAAACAATAATAACCAAATCCTACATCTCTAAGAGCATACGGTATGTATGGTGACATTAGTCACCGCCACTTTTAACGTGGCACCAAAAGTGGCGCTGCCACTTCTCAGTCACCACACCACAAACGCCCGCCAAAATGAAAATCGTGTGAGAATAAGGATTGGAAAAAAAATTATACCCCTAACATATATCTTACCAGGGGCGGAGCTAGGATTAGTAGTTAAGGGGGCCGAAGTTCATAATATAACCAGATTAAATTAAAAGTGTAAATAGAGTGGTTTCCAATTTTAGCTTATACAGATAAACCAACACAAAAACTTACTAATGCATTTCTGAACCTAATTTTTTTCAAATATTTAGTGCATAAAAAGTATAATAAACTCAAAATAAGGTCAGTTATTTATTTATTTTAATGCTTCCGAGTATATAACTAGGGGAGAGTAACAAAACCAAAACTTTCTAGAATTTCTTGATTTAGGTTATGTGTGTTTAAAAAATATCCGTATTCGGATATCCGAAAACTTGATATTAATTTATTAAAAAGTTGGGTTTTATGTAAGGACAGTTTTGGAACTCATATAAAAGTTTTTTCAAAAATTATAGATATGGATATTCCGATACATAAACTGTTATCCGAAATTTCGGATATCCGAATTAAAAAACTTAGATAAAATATTATGTCTAACATAAAACAATTATTGCAAATTTTGGATACCCAAATTTATGATACAACTAGTTTTGACTGGTCCTTTAAACTATTTAAATTAACAACAAAAGGATATTGTCAAAAATGTCTCATTTCATATTTTTGCTTTATACCTCAAATAACCTTCAGACAACTTTGATACCATCATAATCATATTTACCTCATCGACAAATCTCTATCTTCTAGATAACTTTGTCTAAATTCATATGCTAACTATTTGTGAAAGTGATTTTAAACTCCAAAAACTTAAAAAATCAAATCGAATATTTGGTGCGGGGTTTGGTTAAAAAAAATAAAAAACAAAAAAACCCTTAAGCCGAACTTTTAGTTCGGGGTTTGGTTTTAGCCAAAAACCGTCTTAAATTGGTCCATGCTCACCCTTATATATAACTTAAACTCTTTACATATAGTTTTAATAATTGAACACAAAACCAAAATAAGAAACATGAAAAAAAATATATACAAAAGTTAATACACAATACATATTTGTCAACAAACAACTAACACGCGACAAAAAAAATATAGATAATGTGCAATACTACACAAGTAGAAGATAAATACAAAATAATATAGATAAGATGCAACAAACAACCGGATTAAATTTCTTAAAAGATTATCTTTAATAATAAACAAATATAATTAAAACAAAATCAACTAAAACAAAGATTAAATTATTTGTTTTTCAAGAAATAGAAATATATCATTCAAAAAAAAATAAAAAAAAAAAAAATATAAAAAATAAAAAATAAAAAATAAAAACCTTCGCGTGCGCGGGCATTATAACTAGTATGTAGTTTTACAAGAAGATCTCAGTTGCATATCTTGAGGAGATATAATATGGGGTAGGTCCTGGTTGATATTCCATTTAAATACAATGTCAAGCTTAAACATATAGAATCCCGTAGCTAAAAACTCTTTAAAAAGATGTAGCTCTTTTGGTGGAAGATGAGTTGGGTGACTGGACTCAAATTTAACAACCGAAACTTCTCTCCTGTATTCCCATAACAAGGAACGCGAGCTTTTAGTAAAACTAACTATTGGCCGATGTGCAAATATGATTGTGCTTATTATAAAATTTCCGTTATCACGCTCAATATTGCCAGATGCTTTAAAAAATATTTCGAGGGTGGCATTCACATAGTGTTTTACTGCCTTTTCATTTCTAAAATCGAAGTTAACATGGAGATCGTCTACGTCAACAAATTTTATTTCCAAATTACCTTTTTTATTGTGTATTTCTATTACACGAAGGCAGACTAAACAAACAATCATAAAAACACAAACGACTACTATACCTATCTTGATGTAAAAGCTTATTGGGTGAGGGGTGTGGTGATTGTTGTCGTTGTCGTGGCGGAGGTGGTTATTGTTGTTATTGGGGGTGTTACGGCGGTGGGGATTGTTGGTGGTGTTTCGAGGCACCATTTCAAGATCCATTTGCGCTCTTTAATCCTACACAGATTCAACCGTTAGATATAGTATTTGACATTAGGAAGTATCATGCTCCGTATTTATCTCTGGTAAATGATTGAGACAGCTAAAAATTTTCATTAACAAGAAGCAAGCATGTAACTGCTCTATAATAAATATCTCTAATTCATAAATAAAATATAAAAACTTTCTAGAATTTCTTGATTTAGGTTATGAGTGTTTAAAAAATATCCGTATTCGGATATCCGAAAACTTGATATTAATTTATTAAAAAGTTGGGTTTTATGTAAGGACAGTTTTGGAACTCATATAAAAGTTTTTTCAAAAATTATAGATATGGATATTCCGATACATAAACTGTTATCCGAAATTTCGGATATCCGAATTAAAAAACTTAGATAAAATATTATGTCTAACATAAAACAATTATTGCAAATTTTGGATACCCAAATTTATGATACAACTAGTTTTGACTGGTCCTTTAAACTATTTAAATTAACAACAAAAGGATATTGTCAAAAATGTCTCATTTCATATTTTTGCTTTATACCTCAAATAACCTTCAGACAACTTTGATACCATCATAATCATATTTACCTCATCGACAAATCTCTATCTTCTAGATAACTTTGTCTAAATTCATATGCTAACTATTTGTGAAAGTGATTTTAAACTCCAAAAACTTAAAAAATCAAATCGAATATTTGGTGCGGGGTTTGGTTAAAAAAAATAAAAAACAAAAAAACCCTTAAGCCGAACTTTTAGTTCGGGGTTTGGTTTTAGCCAAAAACCGTCTTAAATTGGTCCATGCTCACCCTTATATATAACTTAAACTCTTTACATATAGTTTTAATAATTGAACACAAAACCAAAATAAGAAACATGAAAAAAAATATATACAAAAGTTAATACACAATACATATTTGTCAACAAACAACTAACACGCGACAAAAAAAATATAGATAATGTGCAATACTACACAAGTAGAAGATAAATACAAAATAATATAGATAAGATGCAACAAACAACCGGATTAAATTTCTTAAAAGATTATCTTTAATAATAAACAAATATAATTAAAACAAAATCAACTAAAACAAAGATTAAATTATTTGTTTTTCAAGAAATAGAAATATATCATTCAAAAAAAAATAAAAAAAAAAAAAATATAAAAAATAAAAAATAAAAAATAAAAACCTTCGCGTGCGCGGGCATTATAACTAGTATGTAGTTTTACAAGAAGATCTCAGTTGCATATCTTGAGGAGATATAATATGGGGTAGGTCCTGGTTGATATTCCATTTAAATACAATGTCAAGCTTAAACATATAGAATCCCGTAGCTAAAAACTCTTTAAAAAGATGTAGCTCTTTTGGTGGAAGATGAGTTGGGTGACTGGACTCAAATTTAACAACCGAAACTTCTCTCCTGTATTCCCATAACAAGGAACGCGAGCTTTTAGTAAAACTAACTATTGGCCGATGTGCAAATATGATTGTGCTTATTATAAAATTTCCGTTATCACGCTCAATATTGCCAGATGCTTTAAAAAATATTTCGAGGGTGGCATTCACATAGTGTTTTACTGCCTTTTCATTTCTAAAATCGAAGTTAACATGGAGATCGTCTACGTCAACAAATTTTATTTCCAAATTACCTTTTTTATTGTGTATTTCTATTACACGAAGGCAGACTAAACAAACAATCATAAAAACACAAACGACTACTATACCTATCTTGATGTAAAAGCTTATTGGGTGAGGGGTGTGGTGATTGTTGTCGTTGTCGTGGCGGAGGTGGTTATTGTTGTTATTGGGGGTGTTACGGCGGTGGGGATTGTTGGTGGTGTTTCGAGGCACCATTTCAAGATCCATTTGCGCTCTTTAATCCTACACAGATTCAACCGTTAGATATAGTATTTGACATTAGGAAGTATCATGCTCCGTATTTATCTCTGGTAAATGATTGAGACAGCTAAAAATTTTCATTAACAAGAAGCAAGCATGTAACTGCTCTATAATAAATATCTCTAATTCATAAATAAAATATAAAAACTTTCTAGAATTTCTTGATTTAGGTTATGAGTGTTTAAAAAATATCCGTATTCGGATATCCGAAAACTTGATATTAATTTATTAAAAAGTTGGGTTTTATGTAAGGACAGTTTTGGAACTCATATAAAAGTTTTTTCAAAAATTATAGATATGGATATTCCGATACATAAACTGTTATCCGAAATTTCGGATATCCGAATTAAAAAACTTAGATAAAATATTATGTCTAACATAAAACAATTATTGCAAATTTTGGATACCCAAATTTATGATACAACTAGTTTTGACTGGTCCTTTAAACTATTTAAATTAACAACAAAAGGATATTGTCAAAAATGTCTCATTTCATATTTTTGCTTTATACCTCAAATAACCTTCAGACAACTTTGATACCATCATAATCATATTTACCTCATCGACAAATCTCTATCTTCTAGATAACTTTGTCTAAATTCATATGCTAACTATTTGTGAAAGTGATTTTAAACTCCAAAAACTTAAAAAATCAAATCGAATATTTGATGCGGGGTTTGGTTAAAAAAAATAAAAAACAAAAAAACCCTTAAGCCGAACTTTTAGTTCGGGGTTTGGTTTTAGCCAAAAACCGTCTTAAATTGGTCCATGCTCACCCTTATATATAACTTAAACTCTTTACATATAGTTTTAATAATTGAACACAAAACCAAAATAAGAAACATGAAAAAAAATATATACAAAAGTTAATACACAATACATATTTGTCAACAAACAACTAACACGCGACAAAAAAAATATAGATAATGTGCAATACTACACAAGTAGAAGATAAATACAAAATAATATAGATAAGATGCAACAAACAACCGGATTAAATTTCTTAAAAGATTATCTTTAATAATAAACAAATATAATTAAAACAAAATCAACTAAAACAAAGATTAAATTATTTGTTTTTCAAGAAATAGAAATATATCATTCAAAAAAAAAAATAAAAAAAAAATTAAAAATAAAAAATAAAAACCTTCGCGTGCGCGGGCATTATAACTAGTATGTAGTTTTACAAGAAGATCTCAGTTGCATATCTTGAGGAGATATAATATGGGGTAGGTCCTGGTTGATATTCCATTTAAATACAATGTCAAGCTTAAACATATAGAATCCCGTAGCTAAAAACTCTTTAAAAAGATGTAGCTCTTTTGGTGGAAGATGAGTTGGGTGACTGGACTCAAATTTAACAACCGAAACTTCTCTCCTGTATTCCCATAACAAGGAACGCGAGCTTTTAGTAAAACTAACTATTGGCCGATGTGCAAATATGATTGTGCTTATTATAAAATTTCCGTTATCACGCTCAATATTGCCAGATGCTTTAAAAAATATTTCGAGGGTGGCATTCACATAGTGTTTTACTGCCTTTTCATTTCTAAAATCGAAGTTAACATGGAGATCGTCTACGTCAACAAATTTTATTTCCAAATTACCTTTTTTATTGTGTATTTCTATTACACGAAGGCAGACTAAACAAACAATCATAAAAACACAAACGACTACTATACCTATCTTGATGTAAAAGCTTATTGGGTGAGGGGTGTGGTGATTGTTGTCGTTGTCGTGGCGGAGGTGGTTATTGTTGTTATTGGGGGTGTTACGGCGGTGGGGATTGTTGGTGGTGTTTCGAGGCACCATTTCAAGATCCATTTGCGCTCTTTAATCCTACACAGATTCAACCGTTAGATATAGTATTTGACATTAGGAAGTATCATGCTCCGTATTTATCTCTGGTAAATGATTGAGACAGCTAAAAATTTTCATTAACAAGAAGCAAGCATGTAACTGCTCTATAATAAATATCTCTAATTCATAAATAAAATATAAAAACTTTCTAGAATTTCTTGATTTAGGTTATGAGTGTTTAAAAAATATCCGTATTCGGATATCCGAAAACTTGATATTAATTTATTAAAAAGTTGGGTTTTATGTAAGGACAGTTTTGGAACTCATATAAAAGTTTTTTCAAAAATTATAGATATGGATATTCCGATACATAAACTGTTATCCGAAATTTCGGATATCCGAATTAAAAAACTTAGATAAAATATTATGTCTAACATAAAACAATTATTGCAAATTTTGGATACCCAAATTTATGATACAACTAGTTTTGACTGGTCCTTTAAACTATTTAAATTAACAACAAAAGGATATTGTCAAAAATGTCTCATTTCATATTTTTGCTTTATACCTCAAATAACCTTCAGACAACTTTGATACCATCATAATCATATTTACCTCATCGACAAATCTCTATCTTCTAGATAACTTTGTCTAAATTCATATGCTAACTATTTGTGAAAGTGATTTTAAACTCCAAAAACTTAAAAAATCAAATCGAATATTTGGTGCGGGGTTTGGTTAAAAAAAATAAAAAACAAAAAAACCCTTAAGCCGAACTTTTAGTTCGGGGTTTAGTTTTAGCCAAAAACCGTCTTAAATTGGTCCATGCTCACCGTTATATATAACTTAAACTCTTTACATATAGTTTTAATAATTGAACACAAAACCAAAATAAGAAACATGAAAAAAAATATATACAAAAGTTAATACACAATACATATTTGTCAACAAACAACTAACACGCGACAAAAAAAATATAGATAATGTGCAATACTCACAAGTAGAAGATAAATACAAAATCATATAGATAAGATGCAACAAACAACCGGATTAAATTTTTTAAAAGATTATCTTTAATAATAAACTAATATAATGAAAAAAAATCAAACAAAACAAAGATTAAATTATTTGTATTTTAAGAAATAAAAATATATCATTAAAAGATTTTTTTTAAAAAAAAAAACCCGCGCGTGCGCGGGCATTATAACTAGTACGTAGTTTTACAAGAAGATCTCAGTTGCATATCTTGAGGAGATATAATATGGGGTAGGTCCTGGTTGATATTCCATTTAAATACAATGTCAAGCTTAAACATATAGAATCCCGTAGCTAAAAACTCTTTAAAAAGATGTAGCTCTTTTGGTGGAAGATGAGTTGGGTGACTGGACTCAAATTTAACAACCGAAACTTCTCTCCTGTATTCCGATAACAAGGAACGCGAGCTTTTAGTAAAACTAACTATTGGCCGATGTGCAAATATGATTGTGCTTATTATAAAATTTCCGTTATCACGCTCAATATTGCCAGATGCTTTAAAAAATATTTCGAGGGTGGCATTCACATAGTGTTTTACTGCCTTTTCATTTCTAAAATCGAAGTTAACATGGAGATCGTCTACGTCAACAAATTTTATTTCCAAATTACCTTTTTTATTGTGTATTTCTATTACACGAAGGCAGACTAAACAAACAATCATAAAAACACAAACGACTACTATACCTATCTTGATGTAAAAGCTTATTGGGTGAGGGGTGTGGTGATTGTTGTCGTTGTCGTGGCGGAGGTGGTTATTGTTGTTATTGGGGGTGTTACGGCGGTGGGGATTGTTGGTGGTGTTTCGAGGCACCATTTCGAGATCCATTTGCGCTCTTTAATCCTACACAGATTCAACCGTTAGATATAGTATTTGACATTAGGAAGTATCATGCTCCGTATTTATCTCTGGTAAATGATTGAGACAGCTAAAAATTTTCATTAACAAGAAGCAAGCATGTAACTGCTCTATAATAAATATCTCTAATTCATAAATAAAATATAAAAACTTTCTAGAATTTCTTGATTTAGGTTATGAGTGTTTAAAAAATATCCGTATTCGGATATCCGAAAACTTGATATTAATTTATTAAAAAGTTGGGTTTTATGTAAGGACAGTTTTGGAACTCATATAAAAGTTTTTTCAAAAATTATAGATATGGATATTCCGATACATAAACTGTTATCCGAAATTTCGGATATCCGAATTAAAAAACTTAGATAAAATATTATGTCTAACATAAAACAATTATTGCAAATTTTGGATACCCAAATTTATGATACAACTAGTTTTGACTGGTCCTTTAAACTATTTAAATTAACAACAAAAGGATATTGTCAAAAATGTCTCATTTCATATTTTTGCTTTATACCTCAAATAACCTTCAGAC
The DNA here is from genome assembly GCA_014162995.1 of Artemisia annua. Classification (NCBI taxonomy): domain Eukaryota; kingdom Viridiplantae; phylum Streptophyta; class Magnoliopsida; order Asterales; family Asteraceae; genus Artemisia; species Artemisia annua. Next base: position 24,105 of record LBNU01002905.1, read on the forward strand.
AACTTTGATACCATCATAATCATATTTACCTCATCGACAAATCTCTATCTTCTAGATAACTTTGTCTAAATTCATATGCTAACTATTTGTGAAAGTGATTTTAAACTCCAAAAACTTAAAAAATCAAATCGAATATTTGGTGCGGGGTTTGGTTAAAAAAAATAAAAAACAAAAAAACCCTTAAGCCGAACTTTTAGTTCGGGGTTTAGTTTTAGCCAAAAACCGTCTTAAATTGGTCCATGCTCACCGTTATATATAACTTAAACTCTTTACATATAGTTTTAATAATTGAACACAAAACCAAAATAAGAAACATGAAAAAAAATATATACAAAAGTTAATACACAATACATATTTGTCAACAAACAACTAACACGCGACAAAAAAAATATAGATAATGTGCAATACTCACAAGTAGAAGATAAATACAAAATCATATAGATAAGATGCAACAAACAACCGGATTAAATTTTTTAAAAGATTATCTTTAATAATAAACTAATATAATGAAAAAAAATCAAACAAAACAAAGATTAAATTATTTGTATTTTAAGAAATAAAAATATATCATTAAAAGATTTTTTTTAAAAAAAAAAACCCGCGCGTGCGCGGGCATTATAACTAGTACGTAGTTTTACAAGAAGATCTCAGTTGCATATCTTGAGGAGATATAATATGGGGTAGGTCCTGGTTGATATTCCATTTAAATACAATGTCAAGCTTAAACATATAGAATCCCGTAGCTAAAAACTCTTTAAAAAGATGTAGCTCTTTTGGTGGAAGATGAGTTGGGTGACTGGACTCAAATTTAACAACCGAAACTTCTCTCCTGTATTCCGATAACAAGGAACGCGAGCTTTTAGTAAAACTAACTATTGGCCGATGTGCAAATATGATTGTGCTTATTATAAAATTTCCGTTATCACGCTCAATATTGCCAGATGCTTTAAAAAATATTTCGAGGGTGGCATTCACATAGTGTTTTACTGCCTTTTCATTTCTAAAATCGAAGTTAACATGGAGATCGTCTACGTCAACAAATTTTATTTCCAAATTACCTTTTTTATTGTGTATTTCTATTACACGAAGGCAGACTAAACAAACAATCATAAAAACACAAACGACTACTATACCTATCTTGATGTAAAAGCTTATTGGGTGAGGGGTGTGGTGATTGTTGTCGTTGTCGTGGCGGAGGTGGTTATTGTTGTTATTGGGGGTGTTACGGCGGTGGGGATTGTTGGTGGTGTTTCGAGGCACCATTTCGAGATCCATTTGCGCTCTTTAATCCTACACAGATTCAACCGTTAGATATAGTATTTGACATTAGGAAGTATCATGCTCCGTATTTATCTCTGGTAAATGATTGAGACAGCTAAAAATTTTCATTAACAAGAAGCAAGCATGTAACTGCTCTATAATAAATATCTCTAATTCATAAATAAAATATAAAAACTTTCTAGAATTTCTTGATTTAGGTTATGAGTGTTTAAAAAATATCCGTATTCGGATATCCGAAAACTTGATATTAATTTATTAAAAAGTTGGGTTTTATGTAAGGACAGTTTTGGAACTCATATAAAAGTTTTTTCAAAAATTATAGATATGGATATTCCGATACATAAACTGTTATCCGAAATTTCGGATATCCGAATTAAAAAACTTAGATAAAATATTATGTCTAACATAAAACAATTATTGCAAATTTTGGATACCCAAATTTATGATACAACTAGTTTTGACTGGTCCTTTAAACTATTTAAATTAACAACAAAAGGATATTGTCAAAAATGTCTCATTTCATATTTTTGCTTTATACCTCAAATAACCTTCAGACAACTTTGATACCATCATAATCATATTTACCTCATCGACAAATCTCTATCTTCTAGATAACTTTGTCTAAATTCATATGCTAACTATTTGTGAAAGTGATTTTAAACTCCAAAAACTTAAAAAATCAAATCGAATATTTGGTGCGGGGTTTGGTTAAAAAAAATAAAAAACAAAAAAACCCTTAAGCCGAACTTTTAGTTCGGGGTTTAGTTTTAGCCAAAAACCGTCTTAAATTGGTCCATGCTCACCGTTATATATAACTTAAACTCTTTACATATAGTTTTAATAATTGAACACAAAACCAAAATAAGAAACATGAAAAAAAATATATACAAAAGTTAATACACAATACATATTTGTCAACAAACAACTAACACGCGACAAAAAAAATATAGATAATGTGCAATACTCACAAGTAGAAGATAAATACAAAATCATATAGATAAGATGCAACAAACAACCGGATTAAATTTTTTAAAAGATTATCTTTAATAATAAACTAATATAATGAAAAAAAATCAAACAAAACAAAGATTAAATTATTTGTATTTTAAGAAATAAAAATATATCATTAAAAGAATTTTTTTTAAAAAAAAAACCCGCGCGTGCGCGGGCATTATAACTAGTACGTAGTTTTACAAGAAGATCTCAGTTGCATATCTTGAGGAGATATAATATGGGGTAGGTCCTGGTTGATATTCCATTTAAATACAATGTCAAGCTTAAACATATAGAATCCCGTAGCTAAAAACTCTTTAAAAAGATGTAGCTCTTTTGGTGGAAGATGAGTTGGGTGACTGGACTCAAATTTAACAACCGAAACTTCTCTCCTGTATTCCGATAACAAGGAACGCGAGATTTTAGTAAAACTAACTATTGGCTGATGTGAAAATATGATTGTGCTTATTATAAAATTTCCGTTATCACGCTCAATATTGCCAGATGCTTTTAAAAATATTTCGAGGGTGGCATTCACATAGAGTTTTACCGCCTTTTTATTTCTAAAATCGAAGTTAACATGGAGATCGTCTACGTCAACAACTTTTATTTCCAAATTACCTATTTTATTGTGTATTTCTATTACACGAAGGCAGACTAAACAAACAATCATAAAAACACAAACGACTACTATACCTATCTTGATGTAAAAGCTTATTGGGTGAGGGGTGTGGTGATTGTTGTCGTTGTCGTGGCGGAGGTGGTTATTGTTGTTATTAGGGGTGTTACGGCGGTGGGGATTGTTGGTGGTGTTTCGAGGCACCATTTCAAGATCCATTTGCGCTCTTTAATCCTACACAGATTCAACCGTTAGATATAGTATTTGACATTAGGAAGTATCATGCTCCGTATTTATCTCTGGTCAGTGGCGGCCCTAAGGATTTGAATACCCAGTGCGAGCCAAGAAAAAAATGCCTCTTAACTCCTAGCAAATTTTCTTTTTTTTTTTGTAAATGATAACTAATGTTATAACAATTAATTATATCCATAACAAAATCATAGTATTAAAAATACATATCATAGTAGTTAACCGATGATTCGTGAAGTTTTCTTAGCATTCTTCATAGCAAATTGGTTGATTAGCTCTTCACAGTTAAAAATTTTCCAAAAATTTGTGCCCCATTCGGAAATGTGCCCTGTGCGGGAATTGGGTTTGCACCCCTTCCGGGCCTCCCCTGTCTCTGGTAAATCATTGAGACAGCTTAAAATTTTCATTAACAAGAAGCAAGCATGTAACTGCTCTATAGTAAATATCTCTAATTCATAAATAAAATATAAAAACTTTCTAGAATTTCTTGATTTAGGTTATGAGTGTTTAAAAAATATCCGTATTCGGATATCCGAAAACTTCATATTAATTTATTAAAAAGTTGGGTTTTATGTAAGGACAGTTTTGGAACTCATATAAAAGTTTTTTCAAAAATTATAGATATGGATATTCCGATACATAAACTGTTATCAGAAATTTTGGATATCCGAATTAAAAAACTTAGATAAAATATTATGTTTAACATAAAACAATTATTGCAAATTTTGGATACCCAAATTTATGATACAACTAGTTTTGACTGGTCCTTTAAACTATTTAAATTAACAACAAAAGGATATTGTTAAAAATGTCTCATTTCATATTTTTGCTTTATACCTCAAATAACCTTCAGACAACTTTGATACCATCATAATCATATTTACCTCATCGACAAATCTCTATCTTCTAGATAACTTTGTCTAAATTCATATGCTAACTATTTGTGAAAGTGATTTTAAACTCCAAAAACTTAAAAAAATCAAATCGAATATTTGGTGCGTGGTTTGGTTAAAAAAAATAAAAAAACAAAAAAACCCTTAAGCCGAACTTTTAGTTCGGGGTTTGGTTTTAGCCAAAAACCGTCTTAAATTGGTCCATGCTCACCCTTATATATAACTTAAACTCTTTACATATAGTTTTAATAATTGAACACAAAACCAAAATAAGAAACATGAAAAAAATATATACAAAAGTTAATACACAATACATATTTGTCAACAAACAACTAACACGCGACAAAAAAATTATAGATAATGTGCAATACTACACAAGTAGAAGATAAATACAAAATAATATAGATAAGATGCAACAAACAACCGGATTAAATTTTTTAAAAGATTATCTTTAATAATAAACAAATATAATTAAAAAAAATCAAACAAAACAAAGATTAAATTATTTGTTTTTCAAGAAATAGAAATATATCATTCAAAGAATTTAAAAAAAAAAGAAAAAGAAAAAAAAAAGAAAAAAACCCTCGCGTGCGCGGGCATTATAACTAGTATGTAGTTTTACAAGAAGATCTCAGTTGCATATCTTGAGGAGATATAATATGGGGTAGGTCCTGGTTGATATTCCATTTAAATACAATGTCAAGCTTAAACATATAGAATCCCGTAGCTAAAAACTCTTTAAAAAGATGTAGCTCTTTTGGTGGAAGATGAGTTGGGTGACTGGACTCAAATTTAACAACCGAAACTTCTCTCCTGTATTCCCATAACAAGGAACGCGAGCTTTTAGTAAAACTAACTATTGGCCGATGTGCAAATATGATTGTGCTTATTATAAAATTTCCGTTATCACGCTCAATATCGCCAGATGCTTTAAAAAATATTTCGAGGGTGGCATTCACATAGTGTTTTACTGCCTTTTCATTTCTAAAATCGAAGTTAACATGGAGATCGTCTACGTCAACAAATTTTATTTCCAAATTACCTTTCTTATTGTGTATTTCTATTGCACGAAGGCAGACTAAACAAACAATCATAAAAACACAAGCGACTACTATACCTATCTTGATATAAAAGCTTATTGGGTGAGGGGGTGGTGATTGTTGTCGTTGTCGTGGCGGAGGTGGTTATTGTTGTTATTGGGGGTGTTAAGGCGGTGGGGATTGTTGGTGGTGTTTCGAGGCACCATTTCGAGATCCATTTGCGCTCTTTAATCCTACACAGATTCAACCGTTAGATATAGTATTTGACATTAGGAAGTATCATGCTCCGTATTTATCTCTGGTAAATCATTGAGACAGCTAAAAATTTTCATTAACAAGAAGCAAGCATGTAACTGCTCTATAATAAATATCTCTAATTCATAAATAAAATATAAAAACTTTCTAGAATTTCTTGATTTAGGTTATGAGTGTTTAAAAAATATCCGTATTCGGATATCCGAAAACTTGATATTAATTTATTAAAAAGTTGGGTTTTATGTAAGGACAGTTTTGGAACTCATATAAAAGTTTTTTCAAAAATTATAGATATGGATATTCCGATACATAAACTGTTATCCGAAATTTCGGATATCCGAATTAAAAAACTTAGATAAAATATTATGTCTAACATAAAACAATTATTGCAAATTTTGGATACCCAAATTTATGATACAACTAGTTTTGACTGGTCCTTTAAACTATTTAAATTAACAACAAAAGGATATTGTCAAAAATGTCTCATTTCATATTTTTGCTTTATACCTCAAATAACCTTCAGACAACTTTGATACCATCATAATCATATTTACCTCATCGACAAATCTCTATCTTCTAGATAACTTTGTCTAAATTCATATGCTAACTATTTGTGAAAGTGATTTTAAACTCCAAAAACTTAAAAAATCAAATCGAATATTTGGTGCGGGGTTTGGTTAAAAAAAATAAAAAACAAAAAAACCCTTAAGCCGAACTTTTAGTTCGGGGTTTGGTTTTAGCCAAAAACCGTCTTAAATTGGTCCATGCTCACCCTTATATATAACTTAAACTCTTTACATATAGTTTTAATAATTGAACACAAAACCAAAATAAGAAACATGAAAAAAATATATACAAAAGTTAATACACAATACATATTTGTCAACAAACAACTAACACGCGACAAAAAAAATATAGATAATGTGCAATACTACACAAGTAGAAGATAAATACAAAATAATATAGATAAGATGCAACAAACAACCGGATTAAATTTTTTAAAATATTATCTTTAATAATAAACAAATATAATTAAAAAAAATCAAACAAAACAAAGATTAAATTATTTGTTTTTCAAGAAATAGAAATATATCATTCAAAGAATTTAAAAAAAAAAGAAAAAGAAAAAAAAAAGAAAAAAACCCTCGCGTGCGCGGGCATTATAACTAGTACGTAGTTTTACAAGAAGATCTCAGTTGCATATCTTGAGGAGATATAATATGGGGTAGGTCCTGGTTGATATTCCATTTAAATACAATGTCAAGCTTAAACATATAGAATCCCGTAGCTAAAAACTCTTTAAAAAGATGTAGCTCTTTTGGTGGAAGATGAGTTGGGTGACTGGACTCAAATTTAACACCCGAAACTTCTCTCCTGTATTCCGATAACCAGGAACGCAAGCTTTTAGTAAAACTAACTATTGGCCGATGTGCAAATATGATTGTGCTTATTATAAAATTTCCGTTATCACGCTCAATATTGCCAGATGCTTTAAAAAATATTTCGAGGGTGGCATTCACATAGAGTTTTACTGCCTTTGCATTTCTAAAATCGAAGTTAACATGGAGATCGTCTACGTCAACAACTTTTATTTCCAAATTACCTTTTTTATTGTGTATTTCTATTGCACGAAGGCAGACTAAACAAACAATCATAAAAACACAAGCGACTACTATACCTATCATGATGTAAAAGCTTATTGGGTGAGGGGGTGGTGATTGTTGTCGTTGTCGTGGCGGAGGTGGTTATTGTTGTTATTGGGGGTGTTAAGGCGGTGGGGATTGTTGGTGGTGTTTCGAGGCACCATTTCGAGATCCATTTGCGCTCTTTAATCCTACACAGATTCAACCGTTAGATATAGTATTTGACATTAGGAAGTATCATGCTCCGTATTTATCTCTGGTAAATGATTGAGACATCTAAATATTTTCATTAACAAGAAGCAAGCATGTAACTGCTCTATAATAAATATCTCTAATTCATAAATAAAATATAAAGACTTCCAACATATATAAAGAAATAGAGAATTTGTATAATTTGTTTGGATCACACATTTTACCGCCTAAAACTTTTCATTTCACTGCCGTATATATTTCACATATACTGCGTACTTCAAATATTTGTATACGTAAAAATAAATCATTACTATGGCTACCCCACGCGCGAAGCACCATAAAAACCCACC
>LBNU01002905.1:32826-54010 GCA_014162995.1 Artemisia annua
GAAACTTCTCTCCTGTATTCCGATAACAAGGAACGCGAGCTTTTAGTAAAACTAACTATTGGCCGATGTGCAAATATCATTGTGCTTATTATAAAATTTTTGTTATCACGCTCAATATTGCCAGATGCTTTAAAAAATATTTCGAGGGTGGCATTCACATAGAGTTTTACTGCCTTTTCATTTGTAAAATCGAAGTTAACATGGAGATCGTCTACGTCAACAACTTTTATTTCCAAATTACCTTTTTTATTGTGTATTTCTATTACACGAAGGCAGACTAAACAAACAATCATAAAAACACAAACGACTACTATACCTATCTTGATATAAAAGCTTATTGGGTGAGGGGTGTGGTGATTGTTGTCGTTGTCGTGGCGGAGGTGGTTATTGTTGTTAGTGGGGGTGTTACGGCGGTGGGGATTGTTGGTTGTGTTTCGAGGCACCATTTCGAGATCCATTTGCGCTCTTTAATCCTACACAGATTCAACCGTTAGATATAGTATTTGACATTAGGAAGTATCATGCTCCGTATTTACTTCTCGTAGATGATTGAGACATCTAAATATTTTCATTAACAAGAAGCAATCATGTAACTGCTCTATAATAAATATCTCTAATTCATAAATAAAATATAAAGACTTCCAACATATAAAAAGAAATAGAGAATTTGTATAATTTGTTTGGATCACACATTTTACCGCCTAAAACTTTTCATTTCACTGCCGTATATATTTCACATATACTGCGTACTTCAAATATTTGTATACGTAAAAATAAATCATTACTATGGCTACACCACGCGCGAAGCACCATAAAAACCCACCGTGCGCGGTGGTTTTTTGCATCCTTTTTGCTGGTTGACTTGAGACAAGAACAAAACAATAATAACCAAATCCTACATCTCTAAGAGCATACGGTATGTATGGTGACATTAGTCACCGCTACTTTTAACGTGGCACCAAAAGTGGCGCTGCCGCTTCTCAATCACCACACCACCAACGCCCGCCAAAATGAAAATCGTGTGAGAATAAGGATAGGAAAAAATTTATACCCCTAACATATATCTTACTAGGGGCGGAGCCAGGATTTGTAGTTAAGGGGGGCCAAAATTCATTATATAACCCGAAAAAATTAAATGTGTAAATAGAGCGGTTTCCATCTTTAGTTTATACAGATAAACCATCACAAAAACTTACCAATGCATTACTGAACCTAATTTTTGTCTAAAATATTTAGTGCATAAAAATTATAATAAACTCAAAATAAGGTCAGTTATTTATTTATTTTAATGCTTCCGAGTATATAACTAGGGGAGAGCAACAAAACCGAAACTTTCTATAATTTCTTGATTTAGGTTATGAGTGTTTAAAAAATATCCGTATTCGGATATCCGAAAACTTGATAATAATTTATTAAAAAGTTGGGTTTTATGTAAGGACAGTTTTGGAACTCATATAAAAGTTTTTCAAAAATTATAGATATGGATCTTCCGATATATAAACTGTTATCCGAAATTTCGGATATCCGAATTAAAAAACTTAGATAAAATATTATGTCTAACATAAAACAATTATTGCAAATTTTGGAAACCCAAATTTAAGATACAACTAGTTTTGACTGGTCCTTTAACAACATGTCTCATTTCATATTTTTGCTTTATGCCTCAAATAACCTTCAGACAACATTGATACCATCATAATCATATATACCTCATCGACAAATCTCTATCTTCTAAATAACTTTGTCTAAATTCAAATGCTAACTATTTGTGAAAGTGATTTTAAATTCCAAAAACTTAAAAAATCAAATCGAATATTTGGTGCGGGATTAGGTTAAAAAAAAGAAAAAAACAAAAAAAACCCCTTAAGCCGAACTTTTAGTTCGGGGTTTGGTTTTAGCCAAAAACCGTCTTAAATTGGTCCATGCTCACCCTTATATATAACTTAAACTCTTTACATATAGTTTTAATAATTGAACACAAAACCAAAATAAGAAACATGAACAAAATATATACAAAAGTTAATACAATATTCATATTTGCCAACAAACAACTAACATGCGACAAAAAAATATAGATAATGTGTAATACTACACAAGTAGAAGATAAATACAAAATAATATAGATAAGATGCAACATACAACCGGGTTAAATTTTTTAAAAGATTATCTTTAATAATAAACTAATATAATTAAAAAAAATCAAACAAAACAAAGATTAAATTATTTGTTTTTTAAGAAATAAAAATATATCATTAAAAGAATTTTTTTTAAAACAAAAAAAACCCGCGCGTGCGCGGGCATTATAAATAGTACGTAGTTTTACAAGAAGATCTCAGTTGCATATCTTGAGGAGATATAATATGGGGTAGGTCCTGGTTGATATTCCATTTAAATACAATGTCAAGCTTAAACATATAGAATCCCGTAGCTAAAAACTCTTTAAAAAGATGTAGCTCTTTTGGTGGAAGATGAGTTGGGTGACTGGACTCAAATTTAACAACCGAAACTTCTCTCCTGTATTCCGATAACAAGAAACGCGAGCTTTTAGTAAAACTAACTATTGGCCGATGTGCAAATATGATTGTGCTTATTATAAAATTTCCGTTATCACGCTCAATATTGCCAGATGCTTTAAAAAAATATTTCAAGGGTGGCATTCACATAGAGTTTTACTGCCTTTTCATTTGTAAAATCGAAGTTAACATGGAGATCGTCTACGTCAACAACTTTTATTTCCAAATTACCTTTTTTATTGTGTATTTCTATTACACGAAGGCAGACTAAACAAACAATCATAAAAACACAAACGACTACTATACCTATCTTGATGTAAAAGCTTATTGGGTGAGGGGTGTGGTGATTGTTGTCGTTGTCGTGGCGGAGGTGGTTATTGTTGTTAGTGGGGGTGTTACGGCGGTGGGGTTTGTTGGTGGTGTTTCGAGGCAACATTTCGAGATCCATTTGCGCTCTTTAATCCTACACAGATTCAACCGTTAGATATAGTATTTGACATTAGGAAGTATCATGCTCCGTATTTATCTCTGGTAAATGATTGAGACAGCTAAATATTTTCATTAACAAGAAGCAAGCATGTAACTGCTCTATAATAAATATCTCTAATTCATAAATAAAATATAAAGACTTCCAACATATATAAAGAAATAGAGAATTTGTATAATTTGTTTGGATCACACATTTTACCGCCAAAAACTTTTCATTTCACTAGCTTATATATTTCACATATACTGCGTACTTCAAATATTTATACGTAAAAATAAATCATTACTATGGCTACACCACGCGCGAAGCACCATAAAAACCCACCGTGCGCGGTGGTTTTTTGCATCCTTTTTGCTGGTTGACTTGAGACAAGAACAAAACAATAATAACCAAATCCTACATCTCTAAGAGCATACGGTATGTATGGTGACATTAGTCACCGCTACTTTTAACGTGGCACCAAAAGTGGCGCTGCCACTTCTCGGTCACCACACCACCAACGCCCGCCAAAATGAAAATCGTGTGAGAATAAGGATAGGAAAAAAATTATACCCCTAACATATATCTTACCGGGGGCGGAGCCATGATTTGTAGTTAAGGGGGGCCAAAGTTCATTATATAACCTAAAAAAATTAAATATGTAAATAGAGTGGTTTCCAACTTTAGTTTATACAGATAAACCATCACAAAAACTTACTAATGCATTACTGAACCTAATTTTTGTCTAAAATATTTAGTGCATAAAAAGTATAATAAACTCAAAATAAGGCTAGTTATTTATTTATTTTAATGCTTCCGAGTATATAACTAGGGGAGAGCAACAAAACCCAAAACTTTCTAGAATTTCTTGATTTAGGTTATGAGTGTTTAAAAAATATCCGTATTCGGATATCCGAAAACTTGATAATAATTTATTAAAAAGTTGGGTTTTATGTAAGGACAGTTTTGGAACTCATTTAAAAGTTTTTCAAAAATTATAGATATGGATCTTCCGATATATAGACTGTTATCCGAAATTTCGGATATCCGAATTAAAAAACTTAGATAAAATATTATGTCTAACATAAAACAATTATTGCTAATTTTGGATACCCAAATTTATGATACAACTAGTTTTGACTGGTCCTTTAAACTATTTAAATTAACAATAATAAGATATTTTCAAAAATGTCTCATTTCATATTTTTGCTTTATGCCTCAAATAATCGTCAGACAACTTTGATACCATCATAATCATATTTACCTCATCGAAAAATCTCTATCTTCCCAATAACTTTGTCTAAATTCATATGCTAACTATTTGTGAAAGTGATTTTAAACTCCAAAAACTTAAAAAATCAAATCGAATATTTTGTGCGGGGTTTGGTTAAAAAAAAGAAAAAACAAAAAAACCCCTTAAGCTGAACTTTTAGTTCGGAGTTTGGTTTTAGCCAAAAACCGTCTTAAATTGGTCCATGCTCACCCTTACATATAACTTAAACTCTTTACATATAGTTTTAATAATTGAACACAAAACCAAAATAAGAAACATGAACAAAATATATACAAAAGTTAATACACAATTCATATTTGCCAACAAACAACTAACACGCGACAAAAAAAATATAGATAATGTGCAATACTACACAAGTAGAAGATAAATACAAAATAATATAGATAAGATGCAACAAACAACCGTATTAAATTTTTTAAAAGATTATCTTTAATAATAAACTAATATAATTAAAAAAAATCAAACAAAACAACGATTAAATTATTTGTTTTTTAAGAAATAAAAGTATATCATTAAAAGAAATTTTTTAAAAAAAAACCCGCGCGTGCGCGGGCATTATAACTAGTACGTAGTTTTACAAGAAGATCTCAGTTGCATTTCTTGAGGAGATATAATATGGGGTAGGTCCGGGTTGATATTCCATTTAAATACAATGTCAAGCTTAAACATATAGAATCCCGTAGCTACAAACTCTTTAAAAAGATGTAGCTCTTTTGGTGGAAGATGAGTTGGGTGACTGGACTCAAATTTAACAACCGAAACTTATCTCCTGTATTCCGATAACAAGAAACGCGAGCTTTTAGTAAAACTAACTATTGGCTGATGTGCAAATATCATTGTGCTTATTATAAAATTTCCGTTATCACGCTCAATATTGCCAGACGCTTTAAAAAATATTTCGAGGGTGGCATTCACATAGAGTTTTACTGCCTTTTCATTTGTAAACTCGAAGTTAACATGGAGATCGTCTACGTCAACAACTTTTATTTCCAAAGTACCTTTTTTATTGTGTATTTCTATTTCGCGAAGGCAGACTAAACAAACAATCATAAAAACACAAACGACTACTATGCCTATCTTGATGTAAAAGCTTATTGGGTGAGGGGTGGTGATTGTTGTCGTTATCGTGGCGGGGGTGGTTATTGTTGTTAGTGGGGGTGTTACGGAGGTGGGGTATGTTGGTGGTGTTTCGAGGCACCATTTCGAGATCCAATTGCGCTCTTTAATCCTACACAGATTCAACCGTTAGATATAGTATTTGACATTAGGAAGTATCATGCTCCGTATTTATCTCTGATAAATGATTGAGATGGCTAAAAATTTTCATTAGCAAGAAGCAAGCATGTAACTGCTCTATAATAAATATCTCTAATTCATAAATAAAATATGAAGATTTACAACATATATAAAGAAATAGAGAATTTGTATAATTTGTTTGGATCACACATTTTACCGCCTTAAACTTTTCATTTCACTGCCTTATATATTTCACATATACTACATACTTCAAATATTTGTATACTTAAAAAAAAATCATTACTATGGCTACACCACGCGCGAAGCTCCATAAAAACCCACCACCACTGCGCACGGTGGTGGTTTTTTTGCGTCCTTTTTGCTGGTTGACTTGAGACAAGAACAAAACAATAATAACCAAATCCTACATCTCTAAGAGCATACGGTATGTATGGTGACATTAGTCACCGCCACTTTTAACGTGGCACCAAAAGTGGCGCTGCCACTTCTCAGTCACCACACCAACCAACGCCCGGCAAAATGAAAATCGCGTGAGAATAAGGATAGGAAAAAAATTATACCCCTACCATATATCTTACAGGGGCGGGCCATGATTTGTAGTTAAGGGGGGCCAAAGATCATTATATAACCCGAAAAAAGTAAAAGTGTAAATAGAGTGGTTTCCAACTTTAGTTTATACAGATAAACCATCACAAAAACTTACTAATGCATTACTGAACCTATTTTTTTTCTAAAATATTTAGTGCATAAAAAGTATAATAAACTCAAAATAAGGTCAGTTTTTTTATTTATTTTAATGCTTCCGAGTATATAACTAGGGGAGAGCAACAAAACCGAAACTTTCTAGAATTTCTTTATTTAGGTTATGAGTGTTTAAAAAATATTCGTATTCGGATATCCGATAACCTGATAATAATTTATTAAAAAGTTGGGTTTATGTAAGGACGGTTTTGGAACTCATATAAAAGTTTTTCAAAAATTATAGATATGGATATTCCGATATATAAACTGTTATCCGAAATTTCGGATATCCGAATTAAAAAACTTAGATAAAATATTATGTCTAACATAAAACAATTATTGCAAATTTTGTATACCCAAATTTATGATACAACTAGTTTTGACTGGTCCTTTAAACTATTTAAATTAACAACAAAAAGATATTGTCAAAAATGTCACATTTCATATTTTTGCTTTATGCCTCAAATAACCTTCAGACAACTTTGATACCATCATAATCATATTTACCTCATCGACAAATCTCTATCTTCCAGATAACTTTGTCTAAATTCATATGCTAACTATTTGTGAAAGTGATTTTAAACTCCAAAAACTTAAAAAATCAAATCGAATATTTGGTGCGGGGTTTGGTTAAAAAAAAGAAAAAACTAAAAAACCCTTAAGCCGAACTTTTAGTTCGGGGTTTGGTTTTAGCCAAAAACCGTCTTAAATTGGTCCATGCTCACCCTTATATATAACTTAAACTCTTTACATATAGTTTTAATAATTGAACACAAAACCAAAATAAGAAACATGAACAAAATATATACAAAAGTTAATACACAATTCATATTTGTCAACAAACAACTAACACGCGACAAAAGATACGGGAGAAAATAAATCAAGGTCAAGAGTAATTTTTAGGGATAAAGAAAGAATTATAAAAACCATTTAAGGTAGAAAATGGCTACCTCCAAATTTTAGATATATTTTTCTTCAGTGGCTACTTAGAAAGGAGATATTTTATGTTGATTGTATTTTTTTCTTTCATTAGAGAAAAGTTGCTAGTTGGAAGAGGATCGTGGTGTATTAAACGTTAAATTATAGGCTACACAATGGTATCTTAATACAATCATTGAGCTTATTGGAGGGGGCCTAGCACCCGCTAGCCACCCCACTCCCTCCGCCCCTGTATCTTACCTTCTTCCTCACAACTTCTTAATTTCGACGGCTAATTCCTCTCGTCTTTATCGCTGGCACAACTTTGTTTCCAAGGATTCAAAATTAATGGCTTGAAATCACAATAAGCTTGTTTTTTACTTTATTTTATAGACAAAGTTTGGTTGTGTAGAATGATGTTTGAGCTGCGATTTAGATTTTGGTTGTGTAGAATGATGAAAAGAATAAATCGCCCACCCTTTATTCACCAATATTGTGGTGCTTTTTTGCCACATTTAGAAACAATGTATAGTATTGGATAGTGTGATACTTGAAAAAGAATGGTAAAAGACAAGAAATGATGCCTTTGGCTTTTTGCCACATTGTTTTCACATTCACAATCTGATATATAACATATCACATAATATATCTATCTAGCAAAATTAATGAGAATGGTTGGTGGTGTAATCAAGATCTGTCATTTTGATAGTTTGAAACTTTCTTCATATTGGGGCGTTTTGACAAAAATAAATCACCCACCCCTTTATTCGCCCCGATCTCACACTCCCACATTAAAACACTCGGCCTCACATTCACCCGAAATAAAACACTCCTCCATCGCCTAGAACTCGCCTACACGCCTAGAATTAAAACACTCCTTGCCGAGCACTCTAGAACTCTTCTAGCACTCGCTTGTTAAATGACCTCGCTTAGAACTCGCCTATCATTCACGTAGCATTTGTGGGTCACATTTCAATAAATTCACTCGCTTAAAAGTTCGCCTGGAAACACCCAGAGACACGTGTATGGTTAAGATTGCATCTAGTAATTAATCAAACGGATAATATTTAAAAGTTCATTTTGGAAAAAAGTAAATGCGAGGTCTAATTTCATAATGTACTAGTAAAAGATGGGCAATTTAAAGAAAGTAACCTCTTGCGAACTTTTTGTTTTAGAAAGGCAATTTTACAATTTCACATTTCCTAAGTAGGACTTGAACCCACAACCATCGGTTATGGACCTTCTCACACAACATGGGGTACCATTGGGATACAAGCCCTTTGGTGTAACCTCTTGTGAACTCGGATTTCACTACTACTCTTTGCTATCTCGCGCACTTTAGTTGTCCTATATGGCCATACTATATATGTCCACATAATGGAACGAAATACATATACACATTGCTTTAAGTATGTGCTGCTAAGAATTTCTATTTGCTAAAAACCGGCGAAGCTAGTCTACAATTTGCATGGGCTTATAGCTTAACTATATTAGTAAAAATTCCAGTTTATAACATGTTCCTATGCCGCAACCAGGGAAGGAGCTAGGGGGTTCCCGCGGGTGCCCGGGAACCCCATGGAAAAGACACCGATTTTTGGATGTAGTGTTAATTTTTGAAAAGACACCGATTTTTCCTAAATGCATGTTAAATGCACCCGGTCCTTCGAAATGTACGGTTCAAAAGATTTTGTGCACTCGGTCATATTTGGTCTTGGCTCCGTCCCTGGCCGCAACCCAGTTGGAAATAAGTAACATGCACGTATCAACTGTGTCGGATCGTAATCCATTCAATTCCACGTACAATTGGAAAGCACATATGAACATTAGTTCTATAAAATTAACCAAAGTTAAAATAAAAGCTTCACTTCTTAATACTACAAAGCAAGTGTATGAATATTAAAGAACAATTTGTTTTAAAATATTGTTCCATGTAGATTAATGAGCAAACAAATCCTACAAGCCTCACTTGAATCTTGGCTCATTAAGTTAGCTTTGGATATTTTCTTACAAATTATGAAAATTAGTTAAGGTGTGAGCAAGATTGATTCATACCATTCAAGGTTAAAATTTGTCAACTTAAGTGAAAATAGGAAATTGAAGTGTCGTTAACCAAACCACCAAACACACACTATCTTTGCTTACATAAATATAGAAAGATTGAATAAAGAAAAAGAAAAAAAATGGTTTGAGCACTCATCATATTCCAAATATGTATACGAAACACACCATTAAGTTATCTCAGAAAGCATCATATTCCACACACCAAAGTTATATCAGAAGGCATCATATTCTAAAAGAAAATGGATGGAAATGAACTGTTATCTTGCCTTAATTAGTATGTTGACATGACCTATATAGTATATACACCGAACGTGCATGTAAAACGAAAAGTGGCAAAATGGCAAAAGCAAAGGGAAATGTCTTTTCATCGAAGGAAATCCACACCATCTTTTACGGGAAAAGTGGCAAAATGCATTTTCTTTTTCCTAGCAAGACTCTACTCCTGCATGTTAGCAAAGAGAGATAAAGAGAGAGAAATAGTTTTTTTTTTTATATATATATATATATATATATATATATATATATATATATATTGTGATTGGGGTATTTAATTTGTGTTTGGTAGGTATTTTTAAATGATAAAAAGTATAAAAAAAATTAATGAAAGAGAGAGAAGGTGCAACAATGGTTGAAGGTAGGGTGAGCAGGAACCGCACCGCAATCCGCACCGCAAAAACCGATCCACAACAAAAATCGCATTTTGCGGTGCGGGTTGGTTTTCACCGAAAAACCGCACCAAAATAACCGCACCGCACCACTCCGTCATATTCAAATATATATATTTTTTATTTTTTGTTATAATACACTAAAATTTATAATTTTTTATGATATGATTTTGTTTATACTTTTATAATAAATTATTTAAAACACATTTTAATTATTAATTATTATATGTGTTTTTAGGTAATATAAAAGTCTTCATCTTATTCGACTTTTACTATTGTATAGATTTATAATTACATACTAATACTTTTTCAACACATCATGTAACCTTATGATATATTTATTTTATAATAAATATATACCAAAAATTATAATTTGAAGAAAAAAACAAGAAAAATTACTTGACCCAAAAAACTGGGAAAACCCGCAAAACCGCATAAACCGCAAAAACCGAAACCGCTAAACCGCGCGGATGTGGATTCTCATTTTTTAAAAGCCGCAATTGCGGATGCGGGTTGGTTTTTACCAAAAACCGCACCAACCCGCACTATGCTCACCCCTAGTTGATGGAAATTTGAGCGAAAATGTTTAGGAAAAAAAACTGATGTGGCGAAGGATGTCTTTATGTCCCATCAAATATGTCTTTTTTGAAATGAACATTAGCACTTTATTTATTGACAACGTTTGGAAAAGCTGTTGGATGTATGTTGACAATTGCTCAAATGCACAAATTGCAGGAAGTGCATCCAAATCCATCAAAGATTTGATATCATAATTACATTGGCAATACATTAGAATGACAAATTATGTGTACAACAGCTAAACTATTCAGTATAGTACCTTTCAAACAAATAACTAAATCGGGCTTGCTACAACACTTAAAATCCCACAACTCAATTCCGTGAACCATACAACCAGCAACACAGTTTCACAAACAATCATATGCCACACATGAACACAAAATTCTATCTTCAAATGTTTAGAATTATTTTATCCGATTTTTTACGCTTTTAAATCATGATCCAAAAATAAATTGTCAAAGATTATGAAACTACGTAATTCTATGATTTGCTTACCAAACATCTTATCAAACTTCCTTTCAGTTTCAATTCCATAAAAATCCCACGTTCGAAACTCCCATTAGGGTTTTTCAATTACAATGGGATACATTTACATGTCAAGACAGGCATATTAATACTGACCAAACAGAAGAATGAATTAGCAATACGAGAACCAAATGAGATTGTTGATTCAAACAAAACCAAAGCAAGAGTTATAATCGCTGTCGCAAGTTGATGTGACAAAAAAAACTTGAGAAATAACTAGTTAAGTGTAGACTATCCAAAAATGATATAGAACCACTGCTACACGTCTCTTTCCTCTATCACAGGTGCCTTCATGTTTAGGATCGGACCTGAAATGCATATTCATCACAAAGCTTAGTAAACAAACTTCTATTCACATTCATTTAAAAAAAATCAAACATCAAAAGATTTTTTTTTTGGGCAACCATGGTCTCCGACCTTTTGGCCGTATATTCCACTGCTTTTAAATCCACCACCACATGGTATTGAACTTGAGACCTTTTACATTTTATGAAGATAGTCACAAGTCTTTTCCGACCAGGTACAAAACACTAATAAGAATAGTGCTTTTACATTCAAAAAATTTCTTTCAAGGTTACCTTCTTTATTGAATGTGAAAGGGAGTCACCAAGTGGATCAATCAAACCGATTTCTCAATAAAAGCTAAATAATTAGAATGTACAACAAAACTGAAATTTTTTCTTTACAGTTGATTATTAACATGGTTTTAAATTGATTAAGAGGGCTATATTTATCTGTTTTGGGCTTGAACGTTAGAGATGATAACACGACAATGGCTAGATAATGTATTAGCTTGATACCAACAGTATAAAAAAAAGATATACTGATCATTTTATTGATGTAATCACAGCAAAATATCTGATACGAAAATCATACCTGGAGCCATAGAATAGATCACATACTAGCAAAATATAGAATGAAGTGATAAAATGCAATGTTGCTTTTAGGATGTTAATAATCATTGGATAATTCTTGAATCGTGTATAGTACACTTTCCTAATACAATATTTCGACCCTATTTGGTGCCTTGAGTTACACAAAAATTGTATTGGGATAAGACAAGAACACACTCAAATTCTAGACACAAAAAAAAGAGAGCAAAAACATGGATAATTTGTTGTATTTGTTATGTCATATGTGATATGAAAGACGAAAATGGTGTCTATAAAAATCTGTATAATAAACAAATCAATAGAAAGTTACCAAACATGTGTATCATATACAAAGAGTTTAAACCCATGAGATATGAAAATTATACCTAAAATACAGAACACAATCACACACCGAAAAAAGATGCGATGAACTGAAAGGTTTTGGAGGGGCTAACTGATCCCAAATACAGAGAGTACGGAGAGTCTTTAAAGCGAATTTGTATTCCACTGCCTTTCCAAATAAGTCAATCGCCATAAACGAATCATCTTCTTTTTCTCCCAAAACAATACACCAAACA
The DNA here is from genome assembly GCA_014162995.1 of Artemisia annua. Taxonomy (NCBI): domain Eukaryota; kingdom Viridiplantae; phylum Streptophyta; class Magnoliopsida; order Asterales; family Asteraceae; genus Artemisia; species Artemisia annua. The sequence continues at coordinate 45,296 of LBNU01002905.1, forward strand.
CACTTACGAATCTCCCATGTTTTGGGAAATGGCGTCATAATGTCATCAAGATTGACAAGATATTTCACCAACTAGTTGGTGCACCCATTCCTCATCTCGTAAATATTCAAGTGTTTGGAATCATATTCACGCCTAAATGAAAAAGCAAACAACCAAGAGATTCCAATAGCTTGCAATCAAAACAACTCTCCCCATCCAAGGGTTTGATTTCCATGGTTGTTAAAACTAGATGGTCTACAATATCTAGCTTGACATGCAACGTTGAACGAACCTGCCACACCATTTACCCAATGAATGGAATCATTCCAATATATTCCATCTCTAAAACATACAAAACTTAGGAGGGGAAATCGATGATCGCAAACACTCCAAGTTCAAGTTTCTGAAGAGTAAGTTTGTAACTGAATGAAAGAACCAACATCGTCACGTGTCTCTACAGCACACACAACCTTGTAGTGAGGTGATTTGGTAGTATCAAATGCCATTCTTATACTATTACAACCCATAACATTACGAACTGAATTCTTAAGGCGTTGTGGAAGCGTTCTAAACAAATTAATGGACGGATTGTATACATAGTACTTACACCGAAGCACAGAACACAAAAGCAAACCATTGCAGGACTGCAAAATCTCAACATCAATATCAGCCTCTGAATCAAACTTGAAGGTGGTCAGAGACCTGTTCCTATTTGGTGGAATTCTGGTATCCCATGCAACGAAATCATATCGACAGGGATGATTATGTGACGGGAGAAATAGACCAGAAGGAGGTTCCAGGTTAGGAATTTGGCTCAAGCGAAGAGTAAAATTAGGGGACGTGATAAGAGAAAACCACCGTCTAGATTCCAATGTTAATGTATTAATTTTTATTATAGGTAACCGGAGTAAGATTTCAATCAAAAGGTCATCACTTGACACAACCGCATTTACAGGTAACCTGACATCATCACGCAATGCATTTGTCATAAAGGGCTTTTTGGATGGTCTGCTATCATCACCGGTAACCAGCACCTCAGACCCCGTACAAATTTTGGACATAGTTTCGGTTAGCATTTCCATGCAAAAGATAAAACCTGTAAAAAACAAAACCCTAATAAAGTCGATCATAATACCAAAATAAAGCAACATTATGTTTGAAATCTTTCAATTAGTCACAAGTTTATAAAAACAAAAATGAATAATGAGTAGCACACTAATTATTACTACTAAAGATTCTATTTTCATAAGTCATGACAATAGAGATGTAATTATCCTACATAACATATGAATATATTTCATTTCATGAGAAGAAATAAAGTAAGAGTAACTCACGAAATGGTGAAGATGCAAATTAGAGTAGGCGCCAAAATCAACAGGTGATGAGTGAAATATTTTGGGGTGTTTGGCCTTAATCTTTTTCTTCTCAAAAAGTTTATCAAAAGCTCCATATAACAAACCCCCTGCTCCTTAGGTTTAGGTTTATTTTTTGAAGGCTTACATATATAGATCAAATATGCAACTATTAAAATAGATGTATTCCCTTATTTTAAATGTGTGGGAGAAATTCTTCTTATTCTTCTCATTGCAGTTTTTCTTTTTACCGATCTCTTCCCATATATCCCAATGAACTTTAATATTTACATATTTCTTTAAAGCATGCTTTGATAACTTTGTACATCATGCATGAAAAACTTGTGTTTCGAGAAAATATGTAATTTTTAAAGTTTCATTGGGTATATATGTAGTTCCCTCTTTTTTAAAAGAAAAGTAATGAACAAATTGTTAAACAATAGCTGAATTGAATTCTTGCGCTTTGCGGCCGCAAAAGAGAAGAAAAAATATTTTGTCGTTGGTGGCTATAGATGAAAACATTAAGGTAGTATTGTAGTTGTTCAGTTTTATAACGACTTAAAAGTATTTCAAGATTTTTAAGATTATGCAATATTTTAGAAAATTTCATACTCTTTAACTATTTATCTGAATCTAGTACACATTATTAAATAAACAATATTATTCCAATATAAAAATATATATATATATATATTAGTATTTATGTTTTTTTATAAACTCGTGATATTTTATTACATGCATGTAGTAAACTAACTTTGTAAAATTTGTTTATGGAGTAGTAATTAACACATACATATTTTAAAGAAGCACTTTCTGGAAATCTATTAGAAGTCATATTTTTGTTGGCACGTTGTTTATACTCTTTGCCCGAGTTACCCTTTTACTCCCTCCGTCCCAAAATTATTGTTCACTTTGAATTTTCAAAGTCAAACGGGTTCAACTTTGACCATAAATATTTATTTTTAGTTATATAATACTTTATGAAAAATTATACCATTGAAAAGTACACTTAAAACTCAATCCATTTATATATTTTACATCAAATATTATGTAACACCCACAAAAAATTTAAGGTCAAAGTTGAAGAAGAAAGACTGAAAAAGTCAACAGTGGACAATTAATTTGGGACGGAGGGAGTATTAAAAATATCTAAATGACCAAATTTTGAAATGGTTAAAGTCATCCAAGAACTTTTTCAAATGTTCACTAATCACTCATGGACCCAATAAAAATATCACAATACCAATCAAACTTTTATAGTTTTGAGTTGATATCAACGAGAACGTGTTTTTTACCTCTAAAATCCACGTCAAATGTCAAATGTATATGTCATGTCTTAAATTGTATCATTATTGTCCACGTCAGATTCTTTATATATGCTACAAGTCATTGTTCTTGGATAAGGGTTAAAGACATCTAATAGCAACGATTTTCTCAACTGTTCACTTATCAAATAAAATACCACAAAATTAACTAAGAAAAAAAAATCACGTAATTAATTTAACCGGTGTGGTCGGTTGCCATTCATGACACGTAAGCAAAAGTATGATATTGAACTAAAATTTAAAAGTTTGATAGGTATTGTGAATATTTATTGGGGTCGTGGATAAGTCAACATTTGAAAAAGTTTCTATTAGATGACTAACGCATTTATAAATTATAATGAGTATTTTGAGATTCACATATCATTATTGATTTGTGGAAATTCACAATTTATTGAACCCATGTTTTATTCACATTTGATTGAAATTTTAACGCACAAATTTGCAGGTGCATCCAGCGTCAAAAGGTTTTACATGATTTTGATTATGTAAAAACTATAGATAACCTGAAAAATATATGAATTTATACTTTATAGTAACAAAGTGGAAGAGACAAATGCAAGTTTTCAATGCCGAATTAGAAAAGATGGATATTACAACATTCCAAACCTGCCATTTAATCGTCATTTTTACCTTCATTTGTGCCTCTATATGCTACATTGAATATGTAAGTTTTACTGAGTCAAGCAAAGGCATTGTCTTTGAAACATTAAGGTTGCATTTAGTTGGGGAAAACACCCTTATTTTCACAAAATGTTTTGTGGAAAATAAGAAAAACAGAGATTGCGTTTAAATAAATGTTTTTCAACAAATGTTTTGCAAAACACAAAGTTACCTATTTTCTATAACTTAACAAGAAAAATTACAAAACAAATTTTAGTTTTTTCCTTGTTTTCCTTTGTAACCCACAATCATAACTCCTCTTCTTCAAAATAGAAAAAGCAAATATCAACTAAATGCATTTTCTATATTTTCAAGCAGGGTTTCAAAACTCGTGAATCGGTAGTCGGGCGTTCGACCACCTTGTAGCTTGTAATCGGTCTAGGCGGGATTAATCGATGATTAATCGGATTGGCAATACTGAAAAATTTTGGTTATTTCCGGCAAGTTTTGTGTATTTTCGGTGAGTTTTAGGTATTTTTGGCAGGGTGTTTTCTAAAAAACAACTTGTAATAGACTTAAACAGTTACTATAAATGATCAAAATAAGTTTACAGTGAGTTCTGGGTACTTTCGACAAGATTTATAGGTTTTCGGAAAGTTTGACCACCATTGACCGTCGTTGATCGTCGTTGACCACAGTTGACCTAGTTACATAAATCGGCAAGGTCTGTGGCCTTGTAGCACCTAATCGGTGATTAATCGGCTTTGTAGACCTTTTTTTGCAACATTGTTTTCAAGTGTTTGTGCAGATAAATTTTCTTTCCAAATTTTTATAAAACTAGAGATAGAAAACAAGAGAATTTTTTTCTCCAACTAAACGCACCTTAATTATCGTAATGTTTCATCACAAGTTACCTGGTAGTTGGGCAGCTCATAAAATAGGTTGATGTTGGCTACATCTTCTCGTTTATACTACTATTCTTTAACTTGTGCTTTAGTACCACTTATCCAAACAGATGCATTCCTTTAGTTATAGCTTGATTACTTTATGGGAGTAGCACAAGGGTTCTTCCAGTCTATTCATTACTCTAAGGGCATCTCCAATGCATGGTGTAATACAGAGTTCGGTACACTGACACGTCACCGCCACATCAACAATTCATGTATTTTTCTAATACACCCACAATGCATTGAACTATTACATTATTTAATGACTTTACACATCACTATTTTTAAAAGGGATTTTCTAACATATGCCCTTAGGCACATGATAATAAGTGGGACCGTGTCGTATTTACTCAGGATCCACAAAAAGGACACAAAAAATATTTTTTTATTGGAAAAATGACAAGAATCCATAAAAAAAGACACAAAGGGCCCACTCTTATCATGTGCCTAAGGGCACATGTTAAAAAATCCCTATTTAAAATATATAATAACTTTAAAAGGTAAATAAAAGTAGCATCACATTGAACGATATAGCAAAAGGACATTCTTGTGGTATTCTTTTACAGTGGTGTGGCCCACCAAGGACAATTTGCCAAGTATAATGCAAGTTCAAAACTGAAAGAACGACTATTCTACATGCGGCATACGTGGAGTTCTACAATGGGCATTAAATAATTTAACTTGCCATGTCACCTCCTTTTCTGACATTAAACGCATCTACTATGATGCATTGTGGATGGCCTAATGTCTGGTGATTTAAGGCCAGCTATGTGCGTGATTCTGCTTCCTGTTCAGTCATGTGAAGTTTAAATACCCACAATCTGCATTTTTAGATGAAGCGGTTTGGACTAAATTTGGTAGAAACCCGTCTTGCTCACTGCATTTTGAAGACTGCTTCTGGGTTTGGTACTTTGGTTTGCTGAATAAAAGCTCCCAGCAAAAGACGGTTCAAAGTCCATCCAGTGTATAACTGTGGCAATAATTAAAAAACTCCATATAGAATAAAATCGATTATGTTATATTAAACTTTTATATTTCAAAACACTTGTCTCCCACCTATCTAAAAATCATACCTACTTGACACGCACACCATGCGTATTTGGGAACTAAAAGGTTAGGGAGTCCAATGATCCCTTCATGATGGGGCCCCAGAACACTTCCGTTTGGTGATATTGATCAGATGGTAAATTGTTTATCTAAAAGGCGGTTGGTAACCCTTGGATGAGACCCTCGTCCTTCCAATAACCTTCGGCCAAATAGAAAATAACTTAATTAATTTCCGTCTAATTGGAACCCAATAAACCAAAAACCCACTGACGCATATGTCTCCACTCAACTAGGAAAAACTTAAATTCAAAAGGGCGCTTTATTCCCATCATCGTTACATCCAACCTTTATATCTTCTAATTTGGATGAAGGGCAAAAGGCGAGTATTAGGCTCGAAGGATATAAGACCCATTAAACCAACCGACCACCACGTTCACAATACAAAAGAATTTTAAAATTTAACCAATAACCACACTTAGGACATTAAACAGAGGGGCTATTGATTTTTAAGCTCGAAAATACTGGAACAATGCAAATTCAATAATGTTCCCCCAGTAATTAGTAAAATCCAGGACGTATAACTATTCATTGTGCAATGGATGCTTAAGTCTTTCCTTTCTTTTCTNTTCCATAACAGGACTGGCAAGGAGTATTGCACAATTTTAATTTACAACCTTTTTAAGTATCTATAACAGACAGATTATGTGTCATCAACTAGCACTTCGATGGCCTTCAAAATAAGAATCATAATCAGTCATATAACCTGTCAATGGAATGATACATGCATCAAAAGCAGCAGCGCAGCACAGGAAATGGACTGATCATAGACCATACATTCTAGTCTCTAGCCGATCAATAAAAAACGAACACAAAAGATAAGTAATTAAATGTAGACGAACCAGAATGAGAATGGACATAAGCGATTCCAACAGTACATGATCTTTTACAAAATAAGAGCTAAATATTGCTGTTACAAATCAAATGCAATCCAGCCAACAAGAATAAAATAACTAGTAGAAATTCAAAATGACATTCAGTTTCTTATTAACTTTTCATAACCATCGGCACATAATAATGAAACCATAAGCCATAACGGAACTCAATGTCTCTACTTTCCTCTACTTCATGTACCCTCATGTTCAGGACCTGAAACAAATGTTTTAGTGAACACGTATAACTAATGGGTCAAAACCATTTCAGCGATAAATTTCAATTATTTAATAAGACAAACTGGTCATACAAGTAACTCTTATGATAATACATATTTTATAATCATATCTAAAAGTCAAAAAGTGGTTAATACTGCTTGCAGATTGCCCCAACCCATCTGACCAGTTTTCTTGCACAAAATAGGTTTCTCTCTGCCCATTTTGCAGTGCACATAAAAAACACCCATTTACATAAACCTTCCAGGTTTTAGGGGATACCATTATAATGTGATCAAGATTTACAAGGTACCCATCCCCATCTCATAAACAATTAACTCCCGGAAATGATTATGGACCATATAAACTATTATTTAATGTTGCATAATAGTTTCTCAATTTGCATGAAGTTTGTACAAAAAGAAATGCATGTCATGACGCCTCTGCAAGCCACAGATGTAGTTCACGCTAGACAAACTGCTATGGATTGTTTGACAGTTTCTTTTTTAGATTATTTGACATGTAATCATCCCAAACTTATTGCGCCATAAAGACCATTAACACAAACCACATTAGCGATAGTGCTATCCACGACAAATGCATCAACTTGACCATTAGCAAGTAATAATGAGAAGGACCCATATGAGAATACATATAACGCTACTTGATTCAGAATTCAGAGTGGTAACCGCATGCCCCTTCAGGGGATACATTTACAAGTAGAGAATGATAAGTCAAACCAAAAAGGAGGATGAAGAATATATTAGTCAAAAAAGACCCAAAACAAGAAATGACTAATTAATAAAACTGTTGGTTCAGAACAACCATCAGTTACTTTTGATATACAAGAAAAATCCATAGATGCCACGTCTCGTTCCTAATCTAGTGAGTTCATAAGAATGACAGTAACTAAACATTGAGAGCTTGCAGGTGATTCTCAGTTCAAAAGAATATGTTAATACTCAGAGTACTCGAGTTGGTCAAACAGACAATATCTTTTGTTGGAGTTGGAATGGAGAAACTAAACAATCATGTAATGCATGCTACCAGGCCCGGCCCTGGCTATGGGCAGTGAGGGCGATGGCCCAGGGCATCCCACCAACAGGGGGCATCATTTTTATGGTGTTGTGTATAAATTTTATTAATGCTCGCGTGATATGTAGTCTTTGTTTTCTGGTTTTCGTTAATGGTGGAAAATGAAATCAAGATGAAGAAGAAGAGCATGAGAGAGAAACAACTTTTAAAAAATAGCATAAGTAGACTTTTGTTATTTCAAGGTAATTTGTCAGTACTTGTTTTTTCGTTTTATATTTACATTTTGAATAATTTATAATATTCAAAGTATTCATTAATTGTTTTCTACCTTTTATACTTTTATTTCTAGTTTGTTTAGCAAACTTTTGTTTCTCTGCTTTTGTGTTATTTTAAACATAATTTTTACTGATAAGTAACTCAACGTAATGTACGAGAAACACAAATAAAAATAAAAATAATCGTAAGTTTGCCAATATTAAACTAAATTCACATAATAGCTTCAACTAGATATTTGACATTCGGTTTTACATTTTGTATCTTTTTATTTCTTTTAAATTTGTTATTTTGTACATGTAAATTACTTGGATTTTAGTTTTTAGTTCATAAAAATGTTTGACATATAATTTTAATCGAAATGCTGGTCGTATAAATATGTGATAATGTGTTAAGTGTTAACTTAGATCAACGATTATAAAAATATATACAACATATTCAAAGCCGATAATTATTAGATTAAGTAAAGTTAAAAAAAAAAAAAAAAAAAAAAAAAAACTTGTCAAATGTTTGATTGAGTTGATACATGGATTTTGTTTAAAATTAGTACCGATAGAGCAACGTTTGTTTACAATATCTTATACTCAAATTTCAATAGTCACGTTTAGGGCATCAAAGAATTGCTTCGCCCAGGGTAGCAAAAAAGTCAGGACCGGCCCTGCATGCTACAATGTCCACAGTGTAATGAAAACAGATTGAGCCATCACAACCAATATCGATTCTAAAATTGTACTCCCTTTACAAGTCTTTGGTAGTAGCCATTCTAACAAGTAGCTGATTTGGGTGGGATTAGAGATGAAAACATAGGAATGGTAACATTTCAATACTCAATGAATAACGTAACAAAAGATAACAATCTTCTACATTTATAGTTTCTTTTAGCCTCAGTTTCTCATATTTACTCTCAAATGATAATTTTCCATACTCGATGAGTAATCAGTTTCTAAATATTACAAATGCAAAGTTGAAATGTAGAAACGTAACCATCATGTCATACATGCTACAGTATTCA
>LBNU01002905.1:54176-96469 GCA_014162995.1 Artemisia annua
ATGCCATCATCACCGGTAACTACCTCCAAGCCTAGTGGAAGTTCGGAAAAAGACCCTGGAATGGTTTCCATGAGAAAAGGCGAAACCTGTGAAAATCAAAATCCTGTTATTACCAAATTAAGCAAGCCTTATTTTGTTTAAAAACAAACAACATTAAAAGAAGCTAAAAATATGGGTTAATACGACTAACTAAAGATGCTAAGAATACGTTATTCATAAACAATAAACTGTGTAACTTATTATAAGCTCAATGACACAAATAATTACAGGCATTCAACGAAACTAGATTCAAATAATTAGTAACAACCTAAAATTTCAAACTATTGAACACTTTTAAAACTTCATCAAATACAGAAAAGAAACTAATGACTTTGCCAGAAAAAAAAACTTCACAGGACACCGAAAAAAAAAACGTATTTAGATTAAAATATTTTCCCAAAAAAGTTTTTAAAGATAGAAAAGTGTTTTTTCGTATTTATAACTAATCTTTAGAAAAGTGAGATTCATACTTTTTTTAAAAATACTCTTTGCATTTTTCTATATTCACTTTGCATTTTTCTAAAAAGTTGCATTTAAACACGTATTTCAAGCTTTTAACATTTTTCTATGAAAACCGAGGTAGAAAATGAAAGAAACTTTGTACAAGTAAACGCACCGGTGCATTTAGTTGTAGAAAAATTTCTTAAATTCTCTATCTTGGTTTCTTTTTAGAAAAAGGAAGGGGTTTTTATCTCTAAAAAAGTGTTACAAAATTAGAAAACATGTTTAGGTGATATTTATAAGAAAAATGAAAAACGCAAAGGATTTGTAAAATAAAATAAAATAAAATAAAATAAAATAAAATAAAATAAAAACAATTTTATAGTTAGACTTTTGAAAATTGAACTTTTCACTTTGCTAGAAAAAACTTTTTGAAATTTTGCAAAGAAACAAGTTCACTACTTTTTCCAGTTTTTTGTGAATTTTTTTTTTTAGAAAAACGCAGCCTTAACTTCATTACTCAAATTAAAAGTTATAAACTTTAAACAAAAACTATCAGAATAACAATTATCAGCAGCACAACTACATTTGGGGTTTATAACAGAAACAGTAAACACTCATTGACTAACTTAAAGTCTATTTTGTTCATAACTTTTTTATAAATAAAGAAAGAAAAAAAAACAAGTAGCAGGAAATAAAGATTAAAATAAAAATGGGTAACTTACTAAAGATCAAAGGATTGATGAATGTGGAAATGGTCACAACGGTTATACCCTTTTGAATCAAAATGTATTTTCTTTTTGGATGTTTGATGATACGGCCTAGGGTTTTTTCGTTTAGGTAGTAGATCTTTTCAAATATTGCATATGGGTCGTTCTTTAACTATACTTCTTGATATACCCTTTCTTTATAAATAAAGATGCTTATAAATAAGGAATTGATTTGCAAACTTTTGTTTTAAGTGAGACACTCTAAAAACTGCATCAGACAGTTGTACCATATTTATATGGCTATGATTTGCACACTCAAAAAAGTTATTTGCACACTCAAGGTACAAGCGATTGAAGCAGAGTGTTTAATATTGTACAAGTATTTAATGCACAAATGGAGTGTCCCAATCAATTTACAACGTGTGCAAATCAATTCCTTATTTATATCTTGCTTTAATTACTTGTACTGTAAGTGTGCCAATAAATAAGAGGAGTGTGCATGATAAGGAGAAATTTGTTACGCTTTTAGGGGGTCATTTAAGCCCTAAGTCGTGATATTATGATCAATGATTACCTCAAATCGTTTCTTTTGTCAATATATGTACTTTGGAGAAGAATTCTGGAAAATGAATCATTTTGGACGTTTTTGGAGCAAAAAGTGAAGAAAACGACAAAGTCAAGAATCCAAGCTGGAAACAGTACCTGACGCCGTCAAAGGTCACAAGGTGACGCCATCACGCGTTGATCAAAAGGTGGATAATCACTTTACACTTGACGCGCCAGAAAGGAATTTGGAGATTTACNTTACCTCAAATCGTTTCTTTTGTCAATATATGTACTTTGGAGAAGAATTCTGGAAAATGAATCATTTTGGACGTTTTTGGAGCAAAAAGTGAAGAAAACGACAAAGTCAAGAATCCAAGCTGGAAACAGTACCTGACGCCGTCAAAGGTCACAAGGTGACGCCATCACGCGTTGATCAAAAGGTGGATAATCACTTTACACTTGACGCGCCAGAAAGGAATTTGGAGATTTACAAGTGACAGCGTCACGTATTAAAACGCCAAGGCCGTCACGTGTTGACTTAATGAGAGACGGCCAGAACACATTTGAACTAGATGGTGTCAAGAGTGGATCTAGGCAATCCGAGGAGTTGCATGGCGGCGACTTGACGGCGTCACGACCTAAAAGGTGACGCCGTCAGCTTGTAAATTCTATATATAGTTTTGGATTTTTCATTCATTAAAAGAGGAACTTTTGGTGTAACACACACATAAACCCTAGCTCGATTTTCAGACATTTTTCAAGGGTTTCACACCCTTCTTTCACTCATGTTTAATTGAAGATAAGTCTTTCTTTAATCATTCAATATGTTTATGTGTTGTTTGATTATCTTTTATGCTTGTCTTTCTATTAACATGCTAGCTTAGGTTTATTTGTGTTTGCTTAGATCTAATGAAACCTAGTTATTAGTTATTGGTTGTTGATTTGTCATTGATTGTTGTGGGTGATTGATTTTAGCGTTAGGCTTAAGAAAACTGGCTAATCTCCTATAAGGTAACTTGCTTGAACGTCTTAAGAAACGTAATCGGATGTGTACTACGGTTTTATTGGTTGTATTAAATGCATATGTAACTATTAATGAGGCCATGATAGGATACTAAACGTGTTGTCATAGGAAGAGATAGAAGCTTATAGAGTTGGGGAAGATCGTACACGGCCCCACGAATGGTATTAAGGAATGCAACCCTTCATCCACGCAATTGTGACAAATCAACTAATCAATAAAAGATAACTAGGGAGTAATGAGATCTAAGTAAACACGTTTTTCTCCATATAAGAAGTTCTCCATTTTATTTTCTTGTTATTTTATTTTTAATTGTTTAAGTAGTTATTTTACTTTAGTTGATTAGCAACTAATTCCGCCCACTCTTCCAATACCTGAGATATTTTACTTGCTTTCATAAAATATAAAAATACAAAAAGAATCATCCCTCACCCCTAGACCTAGTTAGATTAGTTTCAATCCTAACGAACACTATTCCCCGAGAGAACGATCAATCCCCCGGTACTTGCCACTCATTATACTACATCGGTCAGGTACACTGCCTGATGGGGATTGCAAGCTTCTCAAGATCCCTTGAGAGGTAAAACATTTTGCAATGTTGCAAAACCACGCATCAGTGCAAATCACCTCCTTTATAAATGTAGGGAAATGTGCAAAAATGTGACTAAAGATGCATTTATTTTCAACTTCTCTTACTTTATGCATATTGCTAAAATTAGGGCATCGAATCAAGTTTTTCCGTTGATACCCTTTTGCATACATATCTCCTCAGACTCACCTTCATTCTTCATCTTTGTCTCATTCCAATCATGATGACACTCGTCTCGTCCGTTTTCCTGCACATCGGATTTCAACTAGAATCATGTCGAAGATGTTGCGATCCGGTTGCGAAGTGAGGGTCACATGATAAAAAAACGGGACCTCGTACACACCCAACGGATCCTTTACTTCGACATCCTACGAAGCAATTTTGAATTTTTTAACAGCACGCATTGGGCCTCGCGATTTGACAGGGTTAGGCTTCCTTTCCCATAAAAATATCTAATGAAAATTTAAATAAAGTACTCATATTTTTTGTTCATATAAATACGTGATTATATGCTCAAAACCAAAGAATTATCTTCGTTTACATACCAGTTTTTGTTACTTCAAATTTTCCCACATTGTTTCATCATGTTTTTTTAAGGGCTTTCGTAAACGTTACTCTATATTATCTAGAAACAGAAACCCAAAAGTTTCAAAGGTAAACATCATAGTTTGAAGGAACCACAAAGCTCAACTAAATAGTTCATCTCTGCCCTTGAATTTCTTGAACGATAGGTAGGCGCTCCCGAAATTTAGTCCAAGGAATTTCACAAACGAAATATTGTTTTTGGGTACTGTACTTATGGCATACAACAAGTTAGTTGAAGAAAAACGTAGCAAAAATCAACTAATGGGAAAATGAAACAAAATACAAAGAGACGTTAAGACATTCGGGGCCATCCACAAAAAGTATGATAACCTGTGACAAAGCCGTTTACGACGCCGCCAAGCGGCACTTCAAGCAACAAGTTAAAATAAACTTGAGTTACGAAGTATGTTGGCATGTACTCAAAGATTACCCAAAGTTTTGGTTTGAGGCCGGTGTCATGAACCAGAAACGGTCATTTGACGACATCCAGGACCAATAAATCTTGACGAAGACGAGGATCCAATCAACACAAACCCCAACCCAATCCCGAACCCGAACCTGAATCTGAATATGGAAACGTTATTTCAAGACGACCCGATACGCCGACCACCAGGTCGTGACTCTAGCCGAAAAAGTCAAAGGAGTGCAAGTTCATCGGATGTGACTTCGTCACGATATTCGAGTGATGAAACTCATGAGCAACTTGCAATAACCATGGCAATTCAACAAGAAACCTTGATGACTATTCAACAGACATCAAAGAAAAAGCTATTGTTCAAAGCGTTCAAGTTTCGCCAAACTCTTATTCCCAAGGGTTTGAGTAAGTAAGAAAGAAAAAGGCTCGAAAAAACACGAGAAAGTGTGTGGCGGGAGTATGGTGATGCGTTTGGTTTGGGGACGGGAAAAAACGAAGACGAACACGATAACAAAGACAAGGAGTAGTCTACTAATTTTAGTATTATTTCTATTAATGTAATGTTTGTTTTAATTAATGAAAGTTTTTATTATAAATGTGTTTTTTAATTATTATGGTCATTGGGAAAAAAATGACACAGAAAGTGACATACCACCATTGGCAAGGGTGTGCTAGTTTGAGAAGTGTTGATGTAACGCTGAGGTAACACAAAAACTAACGAGTCGTTGGAAGTGGTCTAAATCAACTTAAATTCTACTTAACTCGCCCCACCTATTAAATGAACTATGTACTTCCAAGTTCCACCACCCAAAATGCCTTATAATTTTCTTGGAGACCAACACCAACAATCATGACCTCGCCAAAATGTCCCATCTAACGCCGCATTCTCTTTAACAACCTAAATAAATTCTGCGGCCATAAGGCCATTTTCACCATAAAAAACTGCACTGATGTCCCATGAAAAACTGCACTGAACACAGTCATTAACTACTACCAACCCAATAATTATAGAAAAAGACTGCTCAATTGTATAAGAGTGAATTCCACAAAATGTGTAGATTGGCGGGAACACCCTGACCCTGGGTGCCTTTTGACACCATCCATTGTCCACCCCACAAGGAATAGCTCCAAGGAATATGGAGGCTAGTGACTATAATGTCACACATGAGTAACGTTGGTTAGGTTATAAGTAGGTAACAAAAAACATATCACAATATCTAGGGTTATAAACGAACTGAAAGTTCAGTGAACATCTCATGAACCGTTCGGTAAAAAGTTCGTTTATGTTCGTTTATTTATTAAATGAACGAACATGAACAGTATTTTACGTTCGTTTAGTTAAATGAACGAACATGAACAAAAGTCGCGTCCGTTCATTTATGTTCGTGAACGTCTGATTATGCGTTCGTCAACGTTCGTTTATGTTCATTTACTTATTTATGTTCGTATATCATATCTTTAAATTGTATAATTTTAAAATTGGTTTGTTTAAACAAAACAACACTTATAAAATAATAGATCGTGCATAATTTAATAAAGTTTATGTTTGTTTGTCTATGTTAATTTATGTTCGATCGTTTATGTTCGTTTAGTGTCTTAATGAACGAACATAAACGAACATGAACAACTCATTTTCTTAATAAACGAACATGAACAAGAACTTTCGTCCGTTTAAGCGTCCGTATTTTTTTATTTGTCCGGTTAAAATTAAACGAACGAACATGAACAAGGCTCCGTTCATGTTCGTCCGGTCGTTTACAGCCCTACTGTCGGGAAATGTTGGTTCCGTTTTGGTCCCTAGTTTTAAACGGCGTTAAGTAGATTCCGTTAGCAGTTACACGTTAGCCCCTTTTGGCCAACGATCGTTACAACGTTTATCCTTTAAATTAACGGCCGTTTATAATTTAAAATTTTCTCTTTAGTTAAAGTTTTTTAATTTTTTATATACATTTTTATAAAAACATATGCGTTTTTATATAAGTTTTTTACGCTTTTATATACATTTTTTTGTACATTCTTATGAACATTTTTATACATTATTATATACGTATTTATAAAAACATATACGTTATTATATACCGTTGTATATATGTTTTTATATACATTTTTTTACGCTTTTATATACGTTTTTATACATGTTCTTATATACGTTTTTTATACACTCTTATATACTTTATATATACATGTTCTTATATACTTTTTAGACATTTTTGTATACGTTTTTATATATTTTATATATATGTTATATATACGTTTTTATACGCTTTTATATACATTTTATACGATTTTATATACGTTTTTATATACGTATTTATAAAAACATATATGTGTTAATATGTATTTTTATACACGTTCTTATATACTTTTTATATGTTTTTGTATACGCTTTTATATACATTTTTGTATACATATATATACGTTTTTGTATACAGCTATATACGTATACAATGTATATATACATATACAAAAAATTAAATAAAAGCATATACAAAAATTATATTAAAAACGTATATAAAAGCGTATTCAAATACGTATATAAACACGTATAAAAAGTATATAACAACATGTATAAAAATGTATATATTTTTATAAATACGTATATAAAAGTGTATAAAAACTTATATAAAAACGTATATAATAACGTTATTTTTTTACAAAATGGTATATAAGAACGTGTATAAAAACGTATATAAAAGCGTATAATGAATTGTATAAAAACGTATATGTTTTTATATAAATATGTGTGTGTGTGTGTGTATATATATATATATATATAATATATATATATATATATATATAAATTTAATTAAACCAAAAATTTTAAATTATAAACGGCCGTTAGCTTAAAGGATGAACGCTGTAACGGTCGTTGGCCAAAAGGGGCTAACGCGTAACTGCTAACGGAATCTACTTAACGACATTTAAAACCAGGGACCAAAACGGAACCAACATTTCCCACAGGGACGCCGCCTGCAATTTCGAAAGACCAGGGACTAAACGTGCAATCTGAGCAAACCACAAGGACCATTTCTGCAATTTACTCTTAAACTTATATTTTACTGTTTCATACTTTCAGATTGGGTAAAGTGCAAAAATTGTCACTAATGTATCACGAAATCGCAGAAATGGGACCGAGTCATAAAGGCATGCAAATTTGCCACTAACGTTACGTAAAAGTGCAAAATAGCCACCGAGAACGTTTTTTTGCTAACGCTCGTTAGTTTTTCCTTTAGTCAAGGGTATTATCGAATGAAATTACTAATATGCCCCTTTATTATCAGATTCAACCCACCATTGGCTCCGCCACTCTAACTCTTTACCAAATTGATCCGAACATACCCCTTTTCAGATACAATTCTAATTTACCCTTTACCAAATTGACATCGATCGTCCGTGCCTTTGCACGATACAGTAAGAACACATTGCATTTTTCTATTTTCTGCAACAGTGTTTCTGGTTGTTAAAAAAAGGTATATTTGTTGTTAATGTTATAGACTTACAATTGTAGGTGGTCATATGGGAAATGTGAAAGAAGTAGAAGTGGATACTGAAACAGAAGAAAAGAGTGGCGAGAGTGGTTCAAAGGATTTTGATTATAATCCAACTGATGATGAAGTGTTTGATGATGATGCTGAGCATATACTTGAAGATGTTCCCGTAAGTAAGTATGGTTTGCTATGCACTAAAGATTGTGAACATCAATCAGGTATACTTGTTTTTACGAAACATTATGCACTGCTTAGAGAGTATGCCCAAGAGTTGGTTAATCAAAATCCATGCACTACTATTAGGATTGATGTACAGCTATAACCAAATCCAGAGAGTTCAACAAGAACTTTTAAAAGGGTGTATGTGTATTTGGGAGCTCTGAAACAAGGTTTCAAAGCTTGTGGCAAAGAATTCTTAGGATTAAATGGATTCTCCATGTCAGGTCCTTTTCCAGGTCAATTACTAACAGCATTTGGGATTGATGCAAACAATGGGATTTATCAAGTAGCATATGTTGTAGTTGATGCAGTAAATAAGGCAACTTGGTGTTGGTTTTTGAAACTACTAGGAGAGGATCTTGGTATAGAAACCAACTACAAGTTCACTTTCATTTATGATAGGCAAAAGGTGCACATTTCTATTCTATAATTAATAAAGTGTTTTATGCACAATGAGAACGTGTAAAGATTTAACACCATCCATAACATTACCTGTTCACAGAGATTGATACAAGCCGTTGCTAGTATGTTTCCAAATGCTGAACACAGGTTATGTGTTAAGCATATTCATGAAGAAATGAAGTCACATTTTAAAGGATGTGTTTACAAGGACATGCTTTGGAAGGCTGCAAGAGCCACTACTGAAGTTGAATTCAACAAAGAGATGGATCATTCAAGAATAACAATTCTGCAGTTTATGATTGGTTGCTGAAGATTCCAGCTGAACAATGGAGCAGATCACATTTTTCAGGTAATTCATTAAGTGGCACTGGACAAAAGCATACTGATAATTGATCATATAGTAATATATAATATGTGATTTGTTTAATAGGCAAAGCCCTATGTAGACTACTCTTAAACAACATATGTGAGGTGTTCAATAGCCAGCTAAATGATGTCAGAGATAGAACCATCATCACTTGTCTTGAATATATCAGAGAGTACTTGATGAAGAGGATTGTGGTAGTTCAGCAAATAATAGAAAAGAATGTTGGACAACTTACTCCTACTGTAAAAGCCATGTTTGATGCAATAAAAAAAGAATCTACTGATTGCGTTGTTGAATGGATTGAAGCTTCTTTATATAAAGTATATGTGCCTAACGAGGATCAGTGTGTTGTTAACATGGATAGGAAGGAGTGTGGTTGTAGGAAGTGGGAGCTGACTGGAATACCATGTAAACATGTTGTAGCTGCAATAAACTACATGAATGAGGATGGAAGAGGAGTTGGTATACCTGAAGAGTGGGTTCATGCTGCTTACAGACTAGAAACATGGGCACGTATGTACTCATTCAAGATCCATGGCTGTTCCAGCCGCAAATACTGGCCAAGAATTGAGTCTACAACAGTAATAATACCACCCATTCACAGACCTCAGGTTGACAGGCCAACTAAAAAGAAGAAGTCTGATGATGAGCATGCAAATCCAAGTTCTTCATGTGTTAGCCACTGATCTTTGAACAATATGTTTCACTTTACTGTCTTTTGGATTCTATGTTTGTACTCTATATTTAACTTTATTGTCTTTTGAACAATGTTATATGTCTGTCTTTGTTTAATCATGTTATATGTATTGAGAAGTTGGGATGAAAGTGTTAAAATGGGTCAATGGATAACCTAGTCATTCCTTAGAAAAAGTATTTTTAGTAAAATACAAAGTGGCCCAAACATTGACATCCTAAAGTCAAATGTTACTCTACATGAGGGGGTTGGTTTATGTAGGTTAGGGTGGGTTACTTTTGTAAAATTATGTTTATGGTTTAATGAATGAAATGGATCTTATGTGTTCAAATATGGTTTATTAACTTCTCAATGTACCAATTGCATTTTGACTTTCCAAAGTGCAAATGTTAAATGGGAGTGATGTATACACTCATGCAAACATCCCCTATCTAATAGTTTGTGCATAAGCTGCATCTTTGTACCTTGTGACCGTTTGAAAGGGTGAATGGATAACCTACTCATTCTCTATGATAACCAACTCATGTTACACTCAAGTTGTATCAGCTATATGACCATGTTCATATAGGCTGCTTTGAATATATTGTATAAATACTTGATTCTTAAGTTAACATAAAGATCCAAAATTTAAACACAAACATAAAGATCCAAAATTGAAACACAAACATATCAGTAACATAAAGATCGAATCTTTCATTGATCATAGGTGTTCACAACCATTACAAATTTCCAAAAAGATATCTAAACACACACTTGTTTAATAGTTAGAACCGCTACCTTCCGCATCACCCCTTTTCTTCATTTTCTTCATTTCTTTTTCTTTCTTGTCCTTCTTATCCTTTAGATGCTTAAGCACAACTTCAAGATGGGAAATCCTCTATTCCAACTCATCAAACTTTCGTAAAACGATATCCACAGTCTCTTCCTTCTCCTCCTCCTCCGAATCACTCAAAAGCGCTTCATAGTAGCCATCTTGTTTCCTCAGATAGGTCAGAATCTGAGTTCTCAACTCCTTAGGAATCTGCCTATAAGAACCATACTCATCAATTAGTTCACCGCCATATCCATCAAGAAGTAAATCATTTAGATAAGAGTTCCTTAAAACTTTGTCAAATTCCTCTTCCTCGGTACCAATGTAGATACCCTTCCCTTTACCATTGTTTGCCATCGTCGGTTGTTTTGATCGTTGCGATTATGTGTGTTTCGGTGGAATGTGTGTGTGGTTTGGTGTAAGCGGGATAGAGATGAACTGAATAGTCCCTATGCAATCACTTAGGTTGCCGAGTTACTTTGGGAGGGAAAAGTTAATCTCTTCGGGTGCCACATGTGTTTTGGCTCCAAACTTAAGTTAAGACTTTGCAAATTTGGTCATTGAAATAAAGTGTGGTTAGTCAAAGGCGGGAAACGAGTGAAATGGCGATAATACCCTTGACTAACGGAAAAACAAACGGGCGTTAGCAAAAAAAGCTCTCGGTGGCTATTTTGCACTTTTACGTAACGTTAGTGGCAAATTTGCATGCCTTTATGACTCGGTCCCATTTTTGCGATTTTCTGATACATTAGTGACCATTTTTGCACTTTACCCTTTCAGATTTATAGTTTTCTAATATAAATAAAATTATAAAAAAAAAAATTGCAAAAAACATGGGGTTTGCCAAATGTATTTTTAGGGGTGGGAGTAACTTCTCCCATTACATATTTGTCCAAAACATGGGAAAAAGTATTAACGTTCATAAAAAGATTTGGTTACCACGCGTTGCGTCGGGAAAAATATAAACTTTTGGCAAGCAAAGATAAATGGAATTTGCACGGCAATCATTATAGAAGATTGTGTTATTCTCAAGCAAGTTATTCATGTTCACAACAGCAACTGCTAAAGTATAAAATGAAAACCCNTTTTTTTTTTTTTTAATAAATAAACTGTACAAATTAAGATCCAAATGTTAAGAATCTAAAAATTCTCGTGAATTCTACTACCCCAATGCTTTTCGAGAAATCTTAGATTTTCAGGATGTTTTTAGTAAATTCCTTCATTTACACCAAATGTATGAATGAAGACGTCAATATATGGATATGGCTTTCCAAGTCATGAGTGAGGGTGAAGTTATTAACATGGAATTAATGAAGAACTTAGCAAAGATGTGTAGTCATCAGCAAAGTTCTTCACGTCACTATGGAAGAACAACCGACAAAGCAATAGACACCCCCTACAATATCGATTAAATCAATGTAAGCCTCATTAAATACAAGCATCTCATTTTAAGGTTAAATAAGAAGATAATTTTCTGTTTACCGATCAAGGTTAATCGGTCTCTCGTAAACCAGCACCCAAGGTTCCCCAACCAAACAAAGAATTACGTCAGTGGTCTCCTTGCCCAATGTAGACCGGCTCGCATTTCCATTATGTCAGAAAAAGTTAAACTTATTAAATATCAAATATGACATCAGTTTTCTTGATCATCTACCTTCAGGAATCTTCTTTTTTTCATTGCCTAACAAGAAAGAAAAAATAAAAAAAAAATAATAAAAAAAAATAAATAAATAAAAAATAAAAAAGAGAAGAAGAAGAAGAAGAAGAAGAAGAAGAAGAAGAAGAAGAAGAAGAAGAAGAAGAAGAAGGAAGAAGAAAATCAAGAATAATAACACGAAGAACAATGACATAAAACTAATGGTTATATTGGCTTGAATGCTGATGATGGTATATGATGATGTTCAAGAGAAGAAGATAACTTGGGATTAGATGAAAGTAGTTACTTCTTCACTTGGCATAAGCTGCATGACGCTTTCCAAGTGATTTATCTATTTATGGCGTTTTCATGTAGCATAAAAATTAGTTTCTAATGATTGAGTACAGTGAAATTGTAAATCCTTAATTTGGCTAAATACTTGGACCAAAAGTAGATTCAAACACCATGTCACACGGCCTGTTTTGTTAACACCAAATATTGATTCTGGCTATCCATATTATGTAATCATTTTACGAAAGCAATACCGGTGAAAAACTTAGTTACCTGTCTCTCGCACAATGCTGAGCAAAGTCTCTCATGCTCCATATCATCACAAGGGAGCTCTTTATATTGCAACATGACTTGGAATGTTCCAAAGATAGCATCCAAATCTTCCTTCTGCAAAGGATCACTATAGAAAGATAGTTATGGACTGTATTAGCTCAATTAACAAGTTACAGTAATTTTTTAGACACTGTAAAACTTATGGTGTGACACTGACATGTAAGGTATAGTACTTACTCTGATATTGGGCTTCTCTTCTTACGCTTTTGCTGCACACGAGCCTTAATTTCAAGTAACAAGATCAGAACAGCTCACTAAAATTGTTAACTCTAATTTGATTCCTCATAAGACAATTATGTTGAACTAAAACTTTATAACAAATATAAAAACAATCGAGATGAATACATAAAACAAATCCGTCTAAGTTGTTGAGGCAAAACGTTGTAATTCATTGTGCATCATAACTTCATATCAAAACAAGTTAAAATGAACAAATTTATCGAACTTAGCTTGTATAGAAAACAAAACTCACACTATCAGATGTGACAACGTTCTTTTCTGCAGGAGATTCTGAATGAAGAAAAATATATATAAATTAATCAATAACAAGCAACATGATTTAGCGTTATAGAACTTAATCGAGAAGGAGAAAGATATAAATACATACCGTGCTTATCTGCACTTGGTCTAGTTTCTACCAGACTTTCTCCACAGTTCTCTCCTAATTCAATCCCAGACATTTTCAACATACTCAAAATTTCGGATTTCTCATGCTGAATATCCTTCAAACACAAAAAGACCAATTCAGTCAATTTTCATGCATAATTATAACACAAGACACACACTCGGGATATCATATTTCAGCCAATATGAACTGGTAACAAATTCTACTTGAGCAATTTAACGCTATAACTCATCTTGTATATTATAGTATTTTTAACCTAAGAGAATAAACAAGGAATGCATACTTAACAAAGCTATAAACATATACATTGCCAACATAGTCCAAGTGCAGGTTAGCAAAAAAGTTGCAAATTTTCAGAACATTTTTTTCAGAGAACAAGTGACGTGTCAATGCTATAACTCATTAATCACCATAAACTCTTGACATAAAAACTAGTTTCAAAGTGTGTGAATACTTAAAACAAAAGAATAAACATATACTTCATATCAAAATAAAAATCCGTCTAAGATTCAACATTTTTCAAGTTATCAGCCACTAGGAACTCAGAACAAAAGGGCGTTGACCATAGTAACTCACTATGCTTCACAGGCAGAGTGTCATGTCAACTCAATATTCACTACAAATAACTGAATAGGGAAAAATGTCTAATAATACATTCAACTTGCCACTTATTACTATTGTATACTATGAACTCTTTTTTTTCCTATTGTATGCACAAACTTTCTTAATCACCCTATTGTAACAATATTACGGGGTTTTATTCTATTAATTACACCGTAATTAGTGTGATTAAGTATTGCCACGTCATCAAAAACCCGTAATATTGTTACAATAGGGTGATTAAAAAAGTTTGTGCATACAATAGGAAAAAAAAAGTTTATAGTATAAAATAGTAATAAGTGGCAAGTTGAATGTATTTTTAGACATTTTTCCCAACTGAATATTTGCAACTGCAAAAGCATAAACATAATACTACTACATATCAAAAATCTAAACCGGATGCGGATATGTTAGACAAGTGCTGTTTGAGCATGATAAATTCTTCACTTCAAATCAAATCAAATCATGCTCTTAACGAAAAGTTATAACAAAATACACAAAGCAAAACCTAATCCATAAAAATAATAAAATCAATCCACCCTTTTCAGCAAGTAGGAACTCAGAACACTATAATTCATAAAAATAATAAAATCAAATGAATTTAAACTCATACCGGAAAGAAATTAATCTTCTTATTCTCTCCGGCAGGGGAAACTGAAAGAAAGTAAGACTTAAACAAATATTAGATGAGGCAATTTTGTGTTGATCGAGATATAGATAGTATAAGATACTCACTTTGTTTAAGAGCGTTGGTGTTCAATACTTTTCCGTCGTCCGTTGGAACAAGGTTCGAGCTGAAGTCTTTTGTAGGAGGCGGAGGTGGTGGCAATGCTTCCTGAAAAAAAAATTGTGCAAGTCATTGAACAAACGGTAAGAATAGTATTAGAAAGCAAATAATTATACAAGTACAAACATCATTATGACACACATGTTATGAAACATTTAAAATCAAACATACCGTTTTCAACTAAGAGAAGACATGGATAATCTATATGCATTTTGCAACAGACCATATAGTAATTTGATGCCTAAAGTTTACAAAATATAATATGCTATAGTTACAGTATATTTTAAAGGTTTTGTTAACTATAGCTCTACGAGTTGTGATTAATTGCCTATGATAATTATGAGAAACACGTCCAATAAAGTCATAGTTAATATATTTACACATATTTAGCAAATGTAAGTACTTACTAATTAAACACATACTTAATTTGTTACTTTGTCTCTAGCTTATTAATCATGATCGATCCTCCTTATCCACATTACGAAATGATTATACGAAAGCAATACCAGTGAAAAACGTAGTTACCTGTTCCTTGCAACACTCAACAAGATTTTGATACAAAGTATCTTTTGTCACTTTACGATCTGAGATATACTAAAGGAGTTGCTCCATCCCATCACACCTGAACGCTTTATCTCGCGAATAGTCTTGCACTATTCCAAAGAAACCCGCACTAAGCTTCTCCAAAGGATCACTATAGAAAGAAATTTATACTGTATTAGCTCAATTAACAAGCTAATTTTTTAGATACTGGAAAACTTATGGTGTGATACTGACATGTAAGGTATTGTACTTACTAGGAGGTTTGGCTTGCCTTCTTTTGCTGCTTCCGAGTCTGAATTTCAAGTGTCAAGATCAGAACAGCTCATTGAGAGCATTTCAAAACTAAAATCGTTGTATATATAATATATATATATTAAAATCAATAAATCCTTGTATATGATATATATATATATATATATATATATATATATATATTAAAATCAATAAATCCTTGTATATGATAATGTCCTCATACTAAATTACATTAAAACAGAAACATTATAACACACACAAACATAGTCCACATGCAAACCTGAAACAAATCCATTTGATGTTTAAAATTTAAAAACTCTAATTTGATCATCCCAACGCTTAAAACTCATTGTAGGCCAAAGATTCCTCATAAGACAATTATGTTGAACTAAAACTTTATAACAAATATAAAAACAATCGAGATGAAAACATAAAACAAATCCGTCTAAGTTGTTGAGGCATTAAAACGCTGTAATTCATTGTGCATCATAAATTCATATCAAAACAAGTTAAAATGAACAAATTTATCGAACTTAGCTTGCATAGAAAACAAAACTCACACTATCAGATGTCACAACGTTCTTTTCTGCAGGAGATTCTGAATGAAGAAAAATATATATAAATTAATCAATAACAAGCAACATGATTTAGCGTTATAGAACTTAATCGAGAACGAGAACGAGAAAGATATAGATACATACCGTGCTTATCTGCACTTGGTCTAGTTTCTACCAGACTTTCTGCACATCCAAATTCAATCCCAGACATTTTCAACATACTCAAAATTTCGGATTTCTGCTGCTGAATATCGAAATCCTTCAAACACAAAAAGACCAATTCAGTCAATTTACATGCATAATTATAACACAAGACACACACTCGGGATATCATATTTCAGCCAATATGAACTGGTAACAAATTATACTTGAGCAATTTTACGCTATAACTCATCTTGTATATTATAGTATTTTTAACCCTAAGAGAATAAACAAGGAATGCATAATTAACAAAGCTATAAACATATACATTGCCAACATAGTCCAAGTGCAGGTTAGCAAAAAAGTTGCAAATTTTCAAAACATTTTTTTCAGAGAACAAGTTACGTGTCAATGCTACTACATATCAAAAGCATAACTGAATATTTGCAACTGCAAAAGCATAAACATAATACTAAGTACTACATATCAAAAATCTAAAGCGGATGCGGATCCGTCAGACAAGTGCCATTTGAGCATGATAAATTCTTCACTTCAAATCAGATCATGCTCTTAATGAAAAGTTATAACAAAATACACAAAGCAAAACCTAATCCATAAAAATAATAAAATCAATCTACTCTTTTCAGCAAGCAGGAACTCAGAACACTGTAATTCATAAAAATAATAAAATCAAAGGAATTTAAACTCATACCGAAAAGTAATTAATCTTCTTATTCTCTCCAGCCGGGAAAACTGAAAGAAAGTAAGAATTAAACAATATTAGAAGAGGCGATTATATGTTGATCGAGATATAGATAGTATAAGATACTCACTTTGTTTAAGAGCGTTGGTGTTCAAAACTTTTCCGTCGTCCGTTGGAACAAGGTTCGAGCTGAAGTCTTTTGTAGGAGGCGGAGGTGGTGGCAATGCTTCCTGAAAAAAAAAATTGTGCAAGTCGTTGAACAAACGTTAAGAATAGTATTAGAAAGCAAATAATTATACAAGTACAAACATCATTATGACACACATGTTATGAAACGTTTAAAATCAAACATACCGTTTTCAACTAAGAGAAGACATGGATAATCTATATGCATTTTGCAACAGACCATATAGTAATTTGATGCCTAAAGTTTACAAAATATAACATGCTATAGTTACAGTATATTTTAAAGGTTTTGTTAACTATAGCTCTACGAGTTATGATTAAGCCTATGATAATTATGAGAAACACGTCCAATAAAGTCATAGTTACTATATTTACACATATTTAGCAAATGTAAGTACTTACTAATTAAACACATACTTAATTTGTTACTTTGTCTCTACCTTATTAATCATGATCGATCCTG
The DNA here is from genome assembly GCA_014162995.1 of Artemisia annua. Lineage (NCBI taxonomy): Eukaryota > Viridiplantae > Streptophyta > Magnoliopsida > Asterales > Asteraceae > Artemisia > Artemisia annua. The sequence goes on from LBNU01002905.1 coordinate 71,621, forward strand.
CTTATCCACATTACGAAATGATTATACGAAAGCAATACCAGTGAAAAACGTAGTTACCTGTTCCTTGCAACACTCAACAAGATTTTGATACAAAGTATCTTTTGTCACTTTACGATCTGAGATATACTTAAGGAGTTGCTCCATCCCATCACACCTGAACGCTTTATCTCGCGAATAGTCTTGCAGCATTCCAAAGAAATCCGCACTAAGCTTCTCCAAAGGATCACTATAGAAAGAAATTTATACTGTATTAGCTCAATTAACAAGTTAATTTTTCAGATACTGGAAAACTTATGGTGTGATACTGACATGTAAGGTATTGTACTTACTAGGAGGTTTGGCTTGCCTTCTTTTGCTGCTTCCGAGTCTGAATTTCAAGTGTCAAGATCAGAACAGCTCACTGAGAGCATTTCAAAACTAAAATCGTTGTATATATAATATATATATTTTAAAATCAATAAATCCTTGTATATGATAATGTCCTCATACTAAATTACATTAAAACAGAAACATTATAACACACACAAACATAGTCCACATGCAAACCTAAAACAAATCCATTTGATGTTTAAAATTTAAAAACTCTAATTTGATCATCCCAACGCTTAAAACTCATTGTAGGCCAAAGATTCCTCATAAGACAATTATGTTGAACTAAAACTTTATAACAAATATAAAAACAATTGAGATGAAAACATAAAAAAAATCCGTCTAAGTTGTTGAGGCATTAAAACGCTGTAATTCATTGTGCATCATAACTTCATATCAAAACAAGTTAAAATGAACAAATTTATCGAACTTAGCTTGTATAGAGAACAAAACTCACACTATCAGATGTGACAACGTTCTTTTCTGCAGGAGATTCTGAATGAAGAAAAATATATATAAATTAATCAATAACAAGCAACATGATTTAGCGTTATAGAACTTAATCGAGAAGGAGAAAGATATAGATACATACCGTGCTTATCTGCACTTGGTCTAGTTTCTACCAGACTTTTTGCACATCCTAATTCAATCCCAGACATTTTCAACATACTCAAAATTTCGGATTTCTGGTGCTGAATATCAAAATCCTTCAAACACAAAAAGACCAATTCAGTTAATTTTTATGCATAATTATAACACAAGACACACACTCGGGATATCATATTTCAGTCAATATGAACTGGTAACAAATTCTACTTGAGCAATTTAACGCTATAACTCATCTTGTATATTATAGTATTTTTAACCCTATGAGAATAAACAAGGAATGCATAATTAACAAAGCTATATAATTAACATATACATTGTCCAAAAACATACGTCCCTGCAGGTTACAAAAAAAGTTGGCAATTCAAAACATTTTTTTTCCCCAGAGAACAAGTGACGTGTCAATGCACTCATATCAAAAGCATAACTGAATAAAATTTCAACTGCAAAAGCATAAACATACATAATCACTACCAAATCTCAACCCCTCTCAAGCGGGCATGCCGGATCCGTCCACCGCGTGCCATTTGAGCATGCTCTTCAATGAACAGCACTATAACAGACAGCAAAAACTAATCCATCCAAATTAATAAAATCAATCCACTCTTCCCAAGCAAGCAGGCGAATCAGACACTCACAATCTCATAAAATACATAATCAAAGGGAATTTAAACTCCTACCCGACACAAGCAACTCTCTTCCATTCCGATGATTTTACTGGAACCTCTGTGGGGGGGCGGGGGTTTTGAAGTGGTTGTCGACAAGGGTTGTGTGGTGTCGTTTTTGGCTTTTATATAGCGGCCTTTTCTAATCTTTTGGGACCAGAGTAAAATCAGAAATCGGTCCCCTGTGATTTTCTTCGCTTTAGTCCTGGTTTTCGGAAATTTGAAGCGTGTCCCTGGTTGGGTCAATATCTGAAGTTTCTGCCATATCCTTTTGTGGTGCACCCCACAGATTCTTTGGGGGCAAAACAAAACCCACAATTCCAACAACTCAAATTTAGCACATTCCTGAGTAAACCAGGAACAGAAAAATTCAAACCACACCAGGATACATAAACTAAGAGTTTACTCACAACACCCGAATCCCGGCAACTCAAACATATTTAGAAGTCAAAAATTAAAAAACTGCTTGCAGTTGCAGGTTGCCCCAACGCAGTCTGACCAGTTTTAATGCACAAAAAAGTTTTCGTTCTCTCTCGGTGCACATAAAGCAGCCAAAAATAGTAGGTTCCCAAAACAACAACAAAAACAGTAAAAAACACCCATTTGCATACATCTTTCAGGTTTGAGGGATAGCATTATAATTTGATCAAGATTTACAAGGTACCCATTCGCATCTCATATACAATCAATTGTCAGAAATGATTATGGACCATATACACTACCAAATGATGTTGCATAATAGTTTCTCAAATGCACACATTACTAAAGTTTGTACAAAAAGAAATGCATGTCGTGTTGCCTCTGCAAGCCACGTATGTAGTTCATGCTAGACAAACTGATATGTATTGTTTGACAGTTCGGTTTTTAGATTATTTGACAGGTAGTCATCCCAAACTTATTGCGCAATAAAGACCATTAATGCAAACCACCTTAGTGATAGCGCTTCCCACTAAAAATGCATTAATTTTACCATTAGCAAGTAATAATGACCGAGACCCATATGAGAATACATATACCGTTACTCGCTTCAGAGTAGGTAACCGCATGCCCTCTCAGGTGATACATTTAAATATAGAAAACGATAATTTCGAACCAAAAAGAAGGATGAAGTTTATATTCGTAAAAAAGGAACCAAAAGACAAAATGACTAATTAATGAGACAAGCCAAAGGTAGATATCCCATCATGTAAGTAAAACTCTGTTGGTTACAATTTCTAATAAAATTATTGGTTCAGAACAATCATCAGTTACTTTTGATATACAACAAAAGTACATAGATGCCACGTCTCTTTCACAACCTAGCGAGTTCATAAAAATGAACACTTACAAGACATTGTGAACTTGCATGTACTTCTCAGATCAAAATCATATTTCATATTTTTTTTTGGGTAAAAGGGATGTTTCACCCTGGTAAAATAAAATCATATTTCATATTTAGTTGGAGTTGGAATGCAGAAACTAAACCATCATGTCATAGATGCTACAATGTACACACTGAGCCATCACAACCAATATTGATTCTCAAATTATGTTCTAGTTACAAGTCTTTGGTAGTATCCATTCTAAAAAGTAATTTTTTGGGCTTAAGGCAATAGAAATGAAAACATAGGAATGGTAAGGTTCAATACTCGGTGAGTTTTCCTTTTAGCTTCAGTTACTCATATTTGCTCTTGAATGATAATTTTCAATACTCGATGAGTAGCCGGTTTCTAAATATTACAAAAGTAAAGTTGAAATGTAAAAACTCAAGCATCATGTCATACATTCTACAATATTCATACAACTAAAATAGTGGCAGAACAACATAAGGCATCACAATTATTAAAAGTTAAGACAATCATACCTCAAATAGAGTGCAGGATCACACACCCGCAAAAGATGTAAAGAACTTAAAGTAGTTAGAAAAGTGGTCAGTTGATCCAAAATCATAGAGCTCGCGGTGATTCTTTGACAGGAACTTGTATTCTACAACCTTGTTATCTAATTCAATCACCATAAAGGAATCCTCGTCTCTGTCTCCCAATACAATAGACCAAACAATGGAACAACCCCACTCGGGAAATGGAACTGTAATGTCATCAAGTTTAATATTGTACTTCATGAACCATTCACAAGACTCATTGAACATCTCGTAAATATTCAGCTGCTGAGAATGAGCATAATCGACAACACCAAAAAGCAAAGAACCATGAGACTCAAAAAGCTTGCACTCCCAAGGCTTCTTCTTATCCACCGTTGCAGGGAGTTGTATGTTTGATAACACCGGATGCTCATTCTTGATATCCAACTTGACATGCACAGGCTGTTTCGCATTATCTAGCCAATGAATGCCACGGTTCCAGTATCTCCCCCACTCAAAACATAGAAACTTTTCAAAGGGATACCTATCATTGCAAACACTCCAACAGCCTGTTTCCGAACAGTAAGTCTCTATTTTTTGGTATCCATCTACAACAAATGCAGTAAGCACAATTTTGTAATGAGTTGATTTTCTAGGATCAAAAGCCAGTTTCATAACAGGTTTGACCCTAGTCATATTCGGATCATGGCATTTTGGAAGCATCTTAAACTGATTGATGGATGGATTGTATACACAATACATATCTTTCAAAATCATATTACCGTTGTTAACACAATGACAAAGAAGCAAACCATTGCAAGAGTCCAAAATATCAAATCTAATTTCAGAATTCAGGCGAAAGTTGAAGGTGGTTGGTAACGGATATACTCTGGATGGAATTCTGGGATCCAACGACACAAAATCATAGAGAGATGGAGATTCAAATCTTCAGATAAAGAGACCGGTAGGAGGATCGAGATAAGGGTTTTTGGTCCTACGAACAGTGGAGTTAATGTGCTTGATGAGAGATAACCAATGTTTGGATATGGATTTGAAGAAAAGAAGTGAGAGTATTGGTAATCGAAGTAGGATTTCAATCAGAAGGTCGTCATCAGACACAACTGTTTGTACGGATGAAGGGAGTTTGTTGACAGTTACGAGGTTTCCGGAACTTATGCCATCATCACCGGTAACTACCTCCGAGCCTAGTGGAAGTTCGGAAAAAAACCCTGGAATGGTTTCCATAAGAAAAGGCGAAACCTGAAAAAATCAGAATCGTGTTAGTAACAAATTAAGCGAGCCTTAATTTTGTTTGAAAACTAACAACAGCAGCAAAAGAAGCTAAAAATTTGGGTTAATAGCGCACAGTAAACACGACTAACTAAAGATGCTAACAATACGTTATTCATAAGCAATAAACAGTGTAACTTATAAAGAAGCTCAATGACACAAATATAAATAAATGAAAGAGTTTTCAACTACAGGCATTCAACGAAATTAGATTCAAATAATTTAGTAACAACCTAAATTTTCTAACTATTGAACACTTATAAAACTAAACAAAAACCAAAACTGAATCATTTATCCGCAGTAAGATTCAAAAGCCAGCATCACAATAACACTAAACTAAAACAGATTCATCAAAGCCAGAAACGAAACTATTGACTTTTCTATATTCACTTTGCACTTTTCTAAAAAGTTGCATGTAAACACGTATTTCAAGCTCTTAACATTTTTCTATGAAAACCAAGGTAGAAAATGAAAGAAACTTTTGTACAAGTAAACGTACCGGTGCGTTTAGTTGTAGATAAAAATCTTAAATTCTCTATCTTGGTTTCATTTTAGAAAAAGGAAGGGATTTTTATCTCTAAAAAAGTGTTACAAAATTAGAAAACATGTTTAGATGATATTTATTTAAAAAAAATAATAATAAATAAAAAAAAAAATTATAGTTAGAATTTGAAAATTGAACTTTTCACTTTGCTAGAAAAAACTTTTTGAAATTTTGTAAAGAAACAAGTTCACTACTTTTTCCAGTTTTTTGTGAATTTTTATTTTTAGAAAAATACCAACTAAACGCAGCCTTAACTTCATTACTCAAATTAAAAGTTATAAACTTTAAGCAAAAACAATCAGAACAACAACAACAACAATCAGCAGCACAACCAAATTTGGGGTTTATCACAAATAGCAGGAAATAAAGATTAAATTAAAAATCGGTAACTTACTTTTGAATGAAATGTAGGTGGAAATGGTCACAACGGCGCAGCAGCAGCAGGTGTCGGCATTTTTATTCAAAATTTTTTTTTTCTTTGGATGTTACAAGATACGGCTAGGATTATGCCATCATCACCGGTAACTACCTCCAAGCCTAGTGGAAGTTCGGAAAAAGACCCTGGAATGGTTTCCATGAGAAAAGGCGAAACCTGTGAAAATCAAAATCCTGTTATTACCAAATTAAGCAAGCCTTATTTTGTTTAAAAACAAACAACATTAAAAGAAGCTAAAAATATGGGTTAATACGACTAACTAAAGATGCTAAGAATACGTTATTCATAAACAATAAACTGTGCAACTTATTATAAGCTCAATGACACAAATAATTACAGGCATTCAACGAAACTAGATTCAAATAATTAGTAACAACCTAAAATTTCAAACTATTGAACACTTTTAAAACTTCATCAAATACAGAAAAGAAACTAATGACTTTGCCAGAAAAAAAACTTCACAGGACACTGAAAAAAAAAACGTATTTAAAGATTAAAATATTTTCCCAAAAAAGTTTTTAAAGATAGAAAAGTGTTTTTTCGTATTTATAACTAATCTTTAGAAAAGTGAGATTTATATACTTTTACTCTTTGCATTTTTCTATATTCACTTTGCACTTTTCTAAAAAGTTGCATTTAAACACGTATTTCAAGCTTTTAACATTTTTCTATGAAAACCAAGATAGAAAATGAAAGAAACTTTTGTACAACTAAACATTTTTATTTAGTTGTAGAAAAATTTCTTTAATTCTCTATTCGTTTTTTAAGAAAAAGGAAGGGGTTTTTATCTGTAAAATTCAGAAAACATGTTTATTAAAAAAATTGAAAATTGAACTTTTCACTTTGATAGAAAAAACTTTTTGACATTTTGCAAAGAAACAAGTTCACTACTTTTTCCAGTTTTGTGTGAATTTTTTTTAAGAAAAAAATAGCCCAATTCTCACCAACTAAACGCAGCCTTAACTTCATTACTCAAATTAAAAAGTTATAAACTTTAAGCAAAAACAATCAGAACAACAACAATCAGCAGCACAACTAAATTTGGGGTTTCTAACACAATCAGTAAACACTCATTGACTAAATAAATAAAAACAAGTAGCAGGAAATAAAGATTAAATTAAAAATGGGTAACTTACTACTTACTAAAGATCGGAAATGTATGCGGAAAGAGAAATGATACATAGGCCTAAAAATAGACCTAAAAGTGGACCTAAACACATGTGGCATGATCCTGATGGGTTGTTAAATAAGTGGGTCCCTGTCTGCAGCCATCAGGATCATGCCACATGTTTTTAGGTCCACAATTAGGTCTATTTTTAGGTCCATGTATCATTTCTCATGCGGAAATGGTCACAACGGTGGTGTCAACATTTTGATTCAAAATGTATTTTCTTTTTGGATGTTTGATGATACGGCTAGGGTTTTTTTATTTAGGTAGTACATCTTTTAAATATGGGTCCTTCTTTAACTATACTTCTTGATATACCCTTTCTTTATAAATAAAGATGCTTATAAACAGAGGGAATTGATTCGCAAACTTTTGTTTTTAAGTGGGACGACACTTTGAAAACTGCATTAGACAGTTGTACCATATTTATATGGCTAATGAGGGGGGTTTATCTCTAAAAAGGTGTTAGAAAATTTAGAAAACATGTTTAAATGATATTTATTAAATAAAAAAAAATCAATTTTATAGTTAGAATTTGAAACTTGAACTTTTCACTTTGCTAGAAAAAACTTTTTGAAAATTTGCAAAGAAACAAGTTCACTACTTTATAAATCTTTTCAAGTATTGCATATGGGTCCCTGTTTAACTATTTTTAAAATCAATGTTTTAAAACAGCATTTTTAATTGATCAGGTCGAGTCGTTGGTTCATCAGGTTATCGATTCCACCATTATGGCGAACTGATTCTATACATATGTATATTTTTCATAAGATTAGGGCTGAGCATCGGTGTAAAACGGACCGGACCGGCAAAATTCGGACCAGACCGACACCGATTAGACCAAAACCACGGACCGATAACCGGACCTAATGTGTTCGGCCCGGTCCGGTCCAAGAAGGCATTACTGGTCGGTTTGTACGTATGACCAGGCCCGACCGAACCGGACCGAGATCGAAATAAGAAAAAAAGTTGTGACCAAGACGACCGCTGGTTCTTTGGTTCGGTTGGTCCGGTCAGATTTTGGGCCTGCGATGCTCAACCCTACATAACATCAAAGATATGTATTTGTTCAATTTCGATCTTACTGATAAAAATGATATAACTCTATTGAGTTTAGTTTTAACATTCATATCTACAATACTAAAAAATGCAAAAACAATCAATATATAGTTCTAGTTTACAACAAATTTGTAGTTCTAGTATATAAAAATGAGATGATTATGTGGTGTTTTTAGAATCCTATTTTTATTAACGAATCTTGTAAATCATGCAAATATAATGTCAACATTAGTTTATAACTCTAGTTTGTTGTTGACTTAGGGTGCGTTTAGTTTGTGGCTTAAAATATATATATATATATATATATATATATATATATATATATATATATATATATATATATATATATATATATATATATATATATATATATATATATATATATATATATATATATATATATATCTTTAAAGAAAACTTTCATTATAAACTGAAAACCCGTTTAATCACACACTTTTTAGATTTTTTTTATTTATTATTTATTTTTTTTTTGTATGAATGAAAATCTCATTTTTCAAAATTTAAGAAGAGCTCTTAATTTTTCCTATATTTTTCCATTCATTCTTTTAGTTTCCTTTGCATTTTTCAATTTTTTTTAAAACAATATTATCTAAACGCGTTCTCTAAATTTAAAATTTATAGCCCATTTTTAGAAATAAAAGCTTTTCCTTTTCCTAAAGAAATTGAAATAGAAAGTTAATGAAAAATTTCTACAACTAAATGTACTTTTAGATTCTTATAAATAAAGTGATGCGTTATTTTAAAAGGATCTACCGATAACTAGATTTGTCCATTTTTTCATTATGCTTCTCTGTGTCAACCACACATTCATTTATTTTTTTCGTACTTTTCTAACAAAATCACTTTTCCAACAAAAGATCTCATACTCTAATCTTTGTACTAGCATCCTCATTTTTGTCATGCTCACTGCATACAAAAGACGTTACTTGTGAGTCAAAGTCAAAACTCGTCCAAATAGTGGATAAAAAGGCTTTTGAAGGCTGTCCCCATGACTACTCATTTTTACTGGAGAGAACTTTTTATTCGTTTTGACCCATCACCATACCCGTTTGACCCATTTATATTGCAATACTAAACCAAACCTATAATAAAAACCAATTACGTACCATTGTGTTTTACAATAATAAACCATTCCTTAATTTAGAAAATCACATTCACACACCAACAAAAGATCCAGCGAACCAAAATAAGCAAAAGTTGATATGTACGAAATGAGTATTGCACAATTATTCAACCTTTCTAAATAATACCTATGATGGGGAATCTTAGCTTGCTCTTGTTAATATATACCGATTACCTTAGCTACAATATGCTCGTATTAACAATTTCCACAACCTTCTTTTTTCCACGTATAAGCTCTAAAGAGGTAGAATGCAAAAGAAGATGTCGAATTGAAACACTTGTTTGTTGGTATCATCCATTCAAGAATCACTAAGCAAGCCCCTTGTGCGCATAGAGGCTAGTGACTATAGCATCACAAATGAGCCCACCTTGCATTATGTGGTTAAGCAGCAAGTAATGTCACTTGGGTTAAGAGTAGGTAACCAAAAACATATCAGGCTCGGTCTCAACTTTGTGCATTATCCTTGTGTGGACTCCACGTCACTGCAAATTCTTATAACCTACATTCCAACCATACAATTTAGCACATTCTTTAGCAAACAAGAATAGTTACTGCAAGCAACACCCAAAATTCATAATAAAGTTTAACTCACAGATCAAATACAGCAACTCAACAGACATTATATTCGGAAATAACACTTTGATGACTTACAAACAAGAAACAGAAACAGGTAATAACCTGTTAAATGAACCAAAATGAGTACCCAAATCCTAGGGCTATTAATGGAACGTTACATACATCAAAAGCTACATAATCTAAGAACCCAAATCCTAGGGCTAGACAAGCAGCAATACAAGGAATGGAACGATCGTAGAACATACATTCTAGTCTCAAGCCGATTCGTAAAAGAATGAAAATAAGGAATAACTATGTTCCACAGGTCTTTGTGGGTTTCCAGGATCGAAAAATAATCAAACAACAATCATGCTATCATGCAAAACAAAGTCGAATAAAAATAGGACAAAGCAGATGGGTTGAACCCTAATAATCTAATATTGAAATAAATGAAAAGGGTTGAATGTTTACAGAGAAATCCTAAATTATATATACATGTTGAATCGGTGTCATCATGCCTGTTGGAAGAGACATAACGATTCACTAAAAAGTAATCGATATAACCCTAAAATAAAACGTTGCAATGTTTTCTAAATAACTAACTAACTGTCTTCTATTGGGTTTTGATGGCCTGCGGATTTGCAGCCCATGACAGAAAGTTATGCAGGCTTTGTTTTGACCCATCTTGATTTCCTTTGCATAGTTTTTGGCGTCTAAGACATTAAAGGGTCCAACAGTTCCCCCTAATGTCGAGATGCCAAAGTCTTCTTCTCAGTTTCTTTCTTTTCCATGCTTTCTTCAAATTCTTGAAACTGATATCTTCAATCTTGTCTTCCTTTTCTTTGTCCTTGATGCCTTCCTTCAATCTTGATGTCTTCTATCTTGTAGTTTTGTTGATACTTGTTATTAAAGATTTTTAAAAAAAAATCCAAAATGCTCAATCTGGTGCTTCTTGTTTGCTTATTCCATAGGGTTTGATCGCATGATCTTGTCGATCTTTATGGCATTCTTGCCTTGTGAAACATGTCCATCTCTTCCAAAGTGTGATACCCTTGCAGTGCTATAATAGCAATTGAAGACGTCCAAAATATTTATTGTAGCAGGTAGATCTTAGCGCCATGTTCTTTGACAGGCCAAGTATTTTTCATGGCTTTTGTTGGTAAAAAGGAAAAACCAACAAGCCTCTTTAAATTTGCATCCATTATTTCCATGGTGTCTTTCTTTTCTTCTGCGATTTTAAAAGGCTTCTCTGAATCTTGAATGATGATTGTAAAGACATGATTTGGGTGTTGTTTGATCCCCTAGGCTCTGATGCCAATGTTCCACAGGTCTTTGTGGGTTTCCAGGATCGAAAAATAATCAAACAACAATCATGTTATCATGCAAAACAGAGTCGAATAAAAATAGGACAAAGAAGATGGTTGAACCCTAATAATCTCATATTGAAATAAATGAAAAGGGTTGAATGTTTACAGAGAAATCCTAATCTATATATACATGTTGAATCGGTGTCATCATGCCTGTTGGAAGAGACATAACAGTTCACTAAAAAGTAATTGATATAACCCTAAAATAAAACGTTGCAATGTTTTTTAAATAACTAACTAACTGCCTTCTATTGGGTTTTGATGGTCTGCGGATTTGCAGCCCATGACAGAAAGTTACGCAGGCTTTGTTTTGACCCATCTTGATTTCCTTTGCATAGTTTTTGGCTTCTAAGACATTAAAGGGTCCAACAAACTAGTTAAATGTAGACCTGACGAGAATGAGAACATGCATAAACGATTCCAACAATACAGATAAAGAAATCTTTTTACAACACAAGAGCTAAGTATTGCTGTTGCAAGTCAAATGCAATCGAACCAACAACAAGAAGCAATTAAAAATTCAAAATGACATTTAGTTTATCATTAACATTTCATAACCATCGTCACATAATAATGAATCCAGAACAGTTACAGTAATGGTCCTTATGGTTTGCATTGACTCACTTTTAGTATGTTTCTATACTTTTTCACCCGTTCTCTTACGTTTTTACCCGCTTTCATCCGTCTTTTTATGTTTTCATCATATTTTATATATTTTCGTCCGTTTTTATACGTTTTTGTTCGATTTTATACATTTTTATCTGTTTTCGTCCGTTTTTATACGTTTTCGTCCATTTTTATACGTTTTTGTTCGTTTTTATATGTTTTCGTTCGTTTGTATACATTTTTATCCGTTTTCGTCCCTTTTTATATGTTTTCGTTCGTTTTTATATATTTTTATACGTTTTCGTCTGTTTTTGTACATTTTCATTAGCTTTATGCATTTTTATACGTTTTTGTCCGTATTTATACATTTTTGTCCGTATTTATACATTTTCATCCGTTTTTTTACGTTTTCGTCCGTTTTTATACGCTTTCATTCGTTTTTATACATTTTCATCCGTTTTTAATGTTTTCGTTCGTTTTTATCCATTTTCGCCCGTTTTTAACGTTTTCAAACACATTTATACGAATAAAAACGTATAAAAAAGTAAACAACAAGATCGAAAAAAGTGTATAAAAATGAACGAAAACGTATAAAAACGAACGAAAATGGATAAAAATATATAAATTCGAACGAAGTATTAAAACAGACGAAAGCCGATAAAAAAGTGAATAACGAATGAAAATGTATAAAAACAAACGAAAACGGATAAAATGTATGCAAAAGAACGAAAACGTTCAAAAATGGATGAAAATGTATAAAAATAAATGAAAACGGATAAAAACGGGCGAAAACGTAAAAAAGCATATGAAAAGGTATAAAAACATACAAAAATGTAAAAAAATAAAATAAGAAATAAAATAAGAAAAAAAACCTTATAAAATAGATAAAAACCTATAAAAACGGATGAAAACGCGGACGAAAATGGATAAAAACATAAGAAATGTATGAAATCGGATGAAAACGTTTTCGCTCGGATGAAAACGTAAAAAAATGGATGAAAACGTATAAAAACGGACGCAAACGGATAAAAAAACATAAGAAAACATATGAAATAGGAAGAAAACGCATAAAAATAGACGAAAACATATAAAAACGGACGAAAACAGATAAAAATGTATAAAATCAAACGAAAACGTATAAAAACGAATGAAAACTTATAAAAACGGATTAAAATGTATATCGGACGAAAACGTAAAAAACGGATGAAAACAGATAAAAACATAAGAGAATAGGTAAAAATGTATAAAAACGGACTAAACGTGAAAGTCAATGCAAACCATAAGGACCATTACTATAACTTTTCTAAGTGATAAAAAAATTTAAGGGATAACCGGTGAAAGTCAACGCAAGCCCCAGGGACCATTTCTGTTAATTTTCAAACTTGAAACCTGGTAACTTGCTGGTTCCGGGTCATATTACGTACATTGTAACATATTTGAAAATATATCGCGTACAATGGTGATTTTGAAAGTATACTGCATACATCGTGTGTTTTGAATAAATATGTTGCTTATATTTAGCTTTCACCATTACTTTTTGTGACAACTGTGATTTTTACAGGTTAGTTTGATTAATAGTCTCTAGTCGTTTAACTTTGTTTGGTGTGAATTAAGTGTTTCTGTGTGGTATATGTGGGAGATATGTATAATATATTTATGATAGGTATGAATGTGACACTAAATCCCTTTGCGTGTAAGGTTGTTGTTATGATTTGAGTGGTGTTGAGTTTAGGTAAGTTCATTTTGAACACCTTTGTCGTGTAGAAGTGATTTGAGTAGTTGTGGTGTTTTGCAGTTTTGCGTAACAAGTCTTCGTTCAAGTATTTGAGCGTTAGTAAGTTACGGGAAGGTTGTTTTCATGAGTTATATTTAAAAAGAATGTGAAATTCTATTTTTGGAAACTTTGTTTTGAAAATGATTATTTTTCCGGTTTGTCGTAAAATGAAGATTTATCGCGTAAGACGTTAGGTTTCGTTGTGGGTTTGCATAAAATATAAAAAGTATAAGGTTTTGAGAGTAATAATTTAATTTAATAAAAAAATAATAATAATATATGTATGGAGGGGTGGGCGGCCAAGTAGGGGAAAAACAAAGAAGAAAGAAACCCAATTATAGCCCAATTACAATTTTAAGCTAAGGAATTCTAGTCCAACCCAAACAAGCCCAACCCCTAACCCCACGACCCAAACACTCTTTTTCCTGCATATTTTGATCGACCAAGAGAGGAGGAGAGCAAGAAAACATAGGGCGCATTTGGTTAGAGAATTTTAAATTCCGAAATTATGAGAATTTAAAATTCCGGAATTTAAAATATCTTGTCATGTTTGGTTGACGGAAATTTATAAATATTTTTTTATTTTTTTCAATATAAATTTCATAAATATTCTATTCAAAAGTTTATAAAAAAAAATATAAAAAAAGTTTATAAAATATTAAAAAAAATTATAAAAAAGTAAATAAAAAATTTATAAAAAAAGTTTATAAATAATATATAAAAAATTTATAAAAAAATTTTATAAAAATTTGATAAAAAAATTTTATAAAAAAATTTTAAAAAAAGTTTATAAAAATTTTATAAAAAAGTTTATAAAAAATTTATAAAAATTTTTAACAAAACATTTATAAAAAAAGTTTATAAAAAATTTATAAAAAAGTTAATAAAAAATTTATAAACAAAGTTTTTAAAAAATTTATAAAATTTAATAAAAAAATTATAAAAAATTTATAAAAAAAAGTTTATAAAAAAGGTTTATAAAAAATTTATAACAAAATTTTATAAAGAAAATTTATAAAAAATGTTTATAAATTTTTTTTCATAAATATTTTATTTAAAAGTTAATAAAAAACAATAAGAAAAAAATTTATAAATTTTTTTTCCAAGTAAATTAAAATTTCTCACTTTTTAAAGGCATTCTAATTGTATTCATTTTGGCAATTCGTAGAATTGTAAATTCCTCCAAATTGTCAACCAAACACGATATTTGGGGGCAATTAAAATGCAAATGGCCCCAATATCCCCGAACAAAACGGCCCCTTAGGGTTTTTATTATTGAAGCTAAAACCAAGATCAAGGTATACTTTTGTTACTAGTTTTCATATAATTGGTTAATTATTAATTCAATTCATGTAATATTAATTATGATGGATCTAGGGTTTGTAAACTTCTGTAAATTAATGATGTTAAACATGTTAGGATCATTAATTGATAATAGTATGATGATTGGTTAAAAGGATTGAGCGTAAAATGCGTTAGTTTGCAAGTTAGGGTTTGGACATAATGTTAGGGCTGTAAAGATACGAGGTTATTTAATAGATGTTAATGAGTTAGATCACGAATTTTGACTCTAAATTATAGTTCAAATAAAGAGCTTTCCAAAAAGTCCGACCACGACTGATTTCGAGGTCGGGAAGTTAGTCTTTTGATTTTTACGAGATAAGGTGTCAAAGCTATTAAACCGGGACAGAATTTGGGTAAAAGTTGATAGTGATTTGTGGGCGAAAAAGTGTTATTAAGGTTATCCCTTTTGGAAAAGTTAAGTTTTAGGTTATGTTAGACTCCCACGAAAGGGATTCGCGATAAAAAGTTGTAGAAGTATTTTTCTAAAATCAAAACTTTTTGTGTGCGTTCAGATCCGAATCTGGATAGTTGACAGTTTGATTTTCTTATGGGTATTTGTGTGTGTTATTAGACTATGGGCTTCTGGGATTAGCTTGTATGCTTATGAGAGACCATGGTGAATTTTTGGTGTCAGTTATTAAGCTTGAATGGTTATTATTTTATGTGGGTGAATGTACCCCAAAATTCTGCATTTTCTGAAATTATAAGTGCAAGGGATTTAGTGAGCAATGGTTGTTTGTGTTTAGTATGGAGTCTAGGAGCTCCATGGTGGGTCATACGAACCTTAGACATCCATCATATGAGTATTTCATGGGTTATAGCTTTTAGCTTGGCCATGTGTAACATGAATTTATTTGTGTTGGTTAGATTTGTGATTGTTATTTGTTGGAAGCTGCAGAGTTAAGGTGAGTTCATAGTCCCATAATTTTTACTTTGTTTTAAACTTGAGATGAAAATGATGCTTGTCTTAAATATTTTGAGTTACTGTGATTATGTGCGTTTGAAAGCTTGGACTTATGATGTTATCATATGTATGCTATGTGTAAAATTATGCGGTGATGATGTGATTGTGAGATTATACGTGATTCATTTGGGGACCCATTTGATGCAAAGTGTTGTGGATTTATACGTGATTCAGTTGGGAGGATGCTTATCATGTTGCTCGCCCATGCGACCTAATTGATGCCAATGTTGGATCGGAGGGGCACGTTCCGTCCCATTTTTGCCTTTGTTGTGTGTGATTACATGTTAGCTTGTATGATAACTTATATTATTTGTCCATCTATATTTTATAATCACAGTGAACTGGTTGCCTTGAGTGTGAATGTGTGTCTTACACCTATGAATCTCACCAACATTATGTTGACGTTTTAAGCATCATTTTCAGGTGAGCATTCTAAGGATAAGATAGAAGGAAGCGACTAGAAGAAACTTTAGTTTGCATTTGAGAATGAATTATCTATATGTTTGAATATGAATTTGTTTGACTTTGTTGAAGATACCTTTGGAGGTTTGTTTTGGTTGTTTTATTTTGGGGTATTGTTACGACACTTCGTGTCAGTACTTTGCTCTATTTATGTGCATGTAGTATTTCTCTATATAGACACCATGTGTTGTGATGATATCCATGAAGTTACCCACTCGCGTTTCCGCCTTGGCGAGGTGTGACACTTTTTGTGCATGTGCTTTAGATAAGGTTCGTCAACTTTTGTGTCTAACATAATAAGCTAAAAGCAATTTTTGTGTGGTGTATATTGTAACTAACATAGTACTCCGTACATATAAGCTAAAAGCAGAGCTGTATATGAGGGTGTGCGACGCGTGCAATCGCACAGGGCCTCAAAATTTGAGGCCTCAAAATGTAAATCTCCTGGTATACTCGGGGATTCAAAATTTACTTATGATAAAAATTGGTTAACGATATATGATTTTATTTTTTTGTATATTTGTAAGAATTGATGCTATATTGTTAAAACATTAAGTTTTTTTTCAATAGTTGATATGAGATACATTTGACCGTCTTATTCAGCTACGACATAAATTTTTGCACATGGCCTCCGAAATCTCAGCTACGACACTGGCTAAAAGCAAAGGTGTTCGCTTTTGCTTGTTACACATACCATTGGATATTAGAGGTATCCGCTTATTGTTTATAATTCGTACGAGTCCTATAGCTTTATAGTGATGGTTTAGTTATCTTTCGAACGTTAACCTTATCTTTGTATTATTTAACACTTTGAACATCGTTTGATATGTTTGATAGAATCACTATAAGAATGAGTTTGACTATGAAGTGTAATCATAGACGGAACTTGGTTGAATTTATTAAGAGGGCCGAATGCTATATCAGTTAATTTGGGAGGGCAAAAGTCGTATTTCTTTTATAAAAATATAAGTAAAACCTCTAAGTTTTGGGAGGGCCGTGGCCCTACCCGGTCTCCACTAAGGTCCGTCCATGAGTGTAATATGAGCGGGTATAATTCTTTCAGAAATGTTGTTTGATTTACATAAGTCAAGTTTGAATTCTTTTATACTAGAATTTGGTTACTTGATATATATGGTGGAGAAGAAAAAGTTAAGAGAGCCACTGGAATAAGACACCAGAGATACCTCTCTCCATTATTATGAGCCTATAAGTGTGCATTCATATCTTAATTTCTATAGTTAACAACCAAATACATTCAATGCATGTCATTGTCATTTCATTATCTCATAGGCATGTAACTAGGGGTGGAAATGAGCCGAGCCGCTCGTGAAAAGCTCGGGATCGGATCGGTAAAAAGCTCGAATGAGCCGAGCCTAAACGAGCTCGAGCCCAAGTTGGAGCTCATTTATTAATCGAGCTCGAGCCTGAGCTTTACATACAAAGCTCGTTTGGGCTCGCGAGCCTAAACGAGCCTATACGACATTATGATATTTTAAGTATTAAACATATATACGAGCCGAGCTCGAGCTTATTAACGAGCTCAATAATGATATATTACGAGCCGAGCTCGAGCTCGAGCCAAGCTTTAACATTTTCATTGCCAAATCGTATAAACGAGCCAAGCTCGAGCCGAGTCCGAGCCTATACAATATACCACGAGCCGAGCTCGAACCTTAAATATAAGGCTCGAAACGAGCCGAGCTCGAGCTCGAGCTTTTTAAAACTTAAACGAGCCGAGCTCGAGCTCTGGCAGGCTCGGGCTCGGCTTGGCTCGTTTCCACCCCTAGTTGTCACATATGTTATAAAAAAAACCTAAATGTATAGTGCGCCTCATATTTATGAATCCCGCGCCTTGGTTTGCGCCTCGACTCGAGGCTCTTTGACCCCCTTTGCGCCTTAGTACGCCTTGAGCCTTTCAGAACATTACAAGAAACAACATTTGGCTTTGTTGTTGTCGTTCTAGATGTTGTTGCCAAAGATAATCCATAAGATCACGTCGAATGTTGTCATGCATCTCCTTGTCACGTAGTTCATTTTGGTTCATTCTGTGTGTGTCGAATCTCTCGATCCATGTACGTTGCATATTGGCTACGAGACTAACATAATATCTCATTAAATTCACTTATTTGGAGTCTTTGATCTTTTAGTATCATGTTATGTAATATGATGCAAACGATACATAATCCTACGTATTTTGAACACTTGGTAAGCACGTGCGGGTTGTGCTATAATCCCCCAACGACCCTGAAGGACACCAAAAGCCCGTTTCACATATTTTCTTGCACTTTCTTGAGCCTTCTTAAAATTTAAATCAAGTTGGGTTTGGGAGATCGTATATGATTTAACAAAAATAGACCAAGTGGGATAAATACCGTCTGCTAGGTAATATCCTCTGTTGTATGTTTTACCATTCACCGTAAACGAGGCCTTGGGAGCGACATCGTCAATGAGGTTGTCCAACGAACATTTACGCCATTATTGGAACCCATTATACCAAAAAATGCATGCCAAATCAACAAATCTTGTAATGCAACTGCTTCCAGCATTATTGTCGGATATTTGTGATCCTCTCGTTTGAATTGTGCTTTGTAAGCATTCATACAATTCATCCATTCCCAATGCATACAATCTATAATACCAAGCATACCCATGACCCATGATAGTTTTCGTGTTTTTCATATATCCTCATAATATCATTGTGTGAGGGTTTTCTTAAATACTCCTCAAAGTATAAATCTAATATACATTTGGTAAAATTGTTTAAACTAGACAACTACGATGTTCACCAATTTGTAAGTATTCACAAAAAACATCGGGTGTTGTCCCGTACTCAAATTGGCGTATAACTGACATGCATATCATTATAGGGTGGATACTCATTCTACCAGCATCATTTGGCCGTGACTTAAAAAATTTAAAGTGCGCGGGAATAGGTTCAACGTTATACTTTGTTATACCTTCGAAGTTTTGTAAAAAGAGTTTTCGACTCATTCGGAACTGTCACCTGAAATTTCTTTATGTCTATTTTGGATTGTCGTCAAAATAATCATCAAAGAGACGTTCTTTTTTGGAGGCTTCATAATCTCGGGGTATGCGCGTCCGATTGTGTGAACTAATGACTCCATCGTCATCAAAGGCTAGACATTATTCATTATATTCATATAAACGTAATAATTGTTCGGCTCGAGCTTCATCGTCAAAAAGATCCATGAAAGTTAAAAGTGTATGAAATATGGAAGAGATAAGGTGAAAGTGTATATAACTGACATGCATACCTTGATAAACTCTAGGGGTGATCACGGTCCAAAAACCGGACTGGACCGGACCGAAGACCGAGTTAGGGAAAAACCATAGACCGAGACCGGACCGAATGTGGTCGGTCCGTTCTCGGTCCGGTCGGTCGGTCCGGTCCATTTAGGCAAGATTTTGGCAAGTTTTTTCGGTTTTTGGTCGGTCCGGACCGGACCGAGGACCGAATTAATGAATATCCCAGACCGAACGGATCGTTGGTCCTTCTGTCGGTCCGGTTTTCGATCAGTTTTGTCGGTCGGTCCGGTCCAAACGGTCGGAATGCTCGCCCTTAATATACTGATTCAAGCAACTGGCTAAACTTTCTCATAAAAAACTTTTGACTAAGCAGTATGTAGATAATCCACTTACTACACGGTGGGCTGAGGCCCAAAACCACAAATAAAACTCAAAAACAGTCACACTCCAACAAAGCTACTCACTCTCCACCAATACCACTCCGCCACGTGTAAAAGTCAATGGTAAAAAAGCTGCAAACACACAAAGACGAACTACAGAAACACCCGTATATCCATATTCCATCCTTGTCAACTCCAATTCTCACACACACTAAACACACACACAAAAACACATCTTTTGATCAATCAATCGATGGGTGAATCATCGCTGTCAATGGAGATCGATCCGCCGTTCAAAGAGAACCAAGCCACACCTGACGACTGGCGTAAAGCCTTGGCAAAAGTCGTTCCAGCGGTTGTGGTCCTCCGTACGACCGCCGGTCGAGCTTTCGATACCGAATCGGCTGGTTCGAGTTACGCGACCGGGTTCGTTGTTGATAAGGCTCGTGGAATTATTTTAACTAATCGTCATGTTGTTAAGCCTGGTTAGTTAGTTTATTTAATTTTGACCTAATTTGAATGTGGATTTGTGTGATGACGTCATCTGTGAATTTATAAAGTGAAATGTAACGGTTTTTTGTTTTTGTTTTGTTTTGTAGGTCCTGTTGTGGCGGAAGCTATGTTTGTGAATCGGGAGGAGATTCCGGTATATCCGATATATCGAGACCCGGTGAGTTGATGCTCATTTGTGGAATTTGTATATTTTATTTAGTTGAAATGGTTAATTAATGCCGTGTATCGTTTTAAAAGGCATTTCGGCCAAAATTATACTCCGGAATACCTGTCAAAAAGCCTTAGATTAAAATTAACATAAAGTATAGTAGTACTTTTTTTGTGAGATTTGTTCATTAGAATATGCATATTCTGGTAGGAAGGAACACTTGGAGTTAGGATAGATGCCTAAACTCTTTTTCTTCTTAATTTGAGGTATCAAAGTTAATTTTTTGTGCAATGTATGGTTTTTTTGACTTTTTGAATGAGGTTACCGGTCATAGTTTTAACCGAAATAACTTTAAATGTCCGACTATTAATAATACATTACATTAGTTAACCATTTCAGCAAAATATTATGATTGGTGACCTCTTTGAAAAGTCGAGAGAACCTTACATTGCAAAAAAAATTTAACTTCAATACCTTGAGTTCGGGAAAAAAAAAGGTGGATACCTAAGATTTTAAATTGGCCTAAAGTATAGTACTTTTTGGTCTGATTTGCCCTTTCATCTTAAGCTTTCTTGGTACAAAGATTCATTGCTCTTTTAAGTTTCGACTTTCGCCGCATCCCTTGCACAAAGAATCTATGTAATACATTAGAGGGTTTTTAGCTAAGATTTAAATTGGCCTAAAGTATAGTACTTTTTGGTACAATTTGCCCTTTCTTCTTAAGCTTTCTAGGTTCAAAGATTCATTGCTCTTTTAAGTTTCGCCTCTTTCCTTGTACTCAAAAATATATACTTATATATGCTCATAGGCCCATTTACCCTTATATGCTTTTTCGCGGTTATGCATAATGCTTGATTCTCATATGCTTTTATTCTTACTTTTGATCATATTGTCCTTACCCCTGTACCCACACATATCTACTGCATATTTGCTCACATATATTTCTACTCACTAATGCGGGAGGTCTTTTTGGATGTAGTCTCCCTGCCGTCGGGTAGGGGTATGACCGTCTACATCCCTCCTTCCCCATACCCCGTTCCATTGAGATTTGGTATTGCTGTGGATAGTGTTTTATAGTTTTTAGTAGTTTTTCAAAGTAGTTATTGTACCAATCTTGACCATAGTGGTAGTAGAAGGCATACAAACCCGTTTCGAGAAAAGTACTTTGTTAAGGGCGGTCGGTCTCTTAATAGATGTTTGATGACTTTCTCTTTAACTTATCTATTTGTTTTTCATCTTATTGGATGACTGTATTCGTTTTTCATTACTTGTACTATTGAAGTGTAAAAGATTTGAAACTTAATGTGCATGCTTACTTTTTTGTTTAGAGTGATGTTTGCATTGCGCAACGTACACAAATTTTGTACGCAATACCCTGATGTTATCTTTTTCTGATTTAGGTTCATGATTTTGGGTTTTTCCGTTATGATCCTGCTGCTATCCAATTCTTGAGCTACGAGGAGATTCCTCTTGCACCAGATGCTGCTTGCGTAGGATTGGAGATTAGAGTTGTTGGTAACGATAGTGGAGAAAAGGTATATATATGTATATATAGATAATTTTATTTTTCCAGAAATTATAATTATATACGGTTTAAGTGGAGTCATGCGTTTCCACCACCTCAATTTAAAAGATGTTGCCTATTGTGGTCTGTGAATGCTTGCCACTGCCACTATCCGCTTATCTTTTTTAGCTCAATTTGTTTAATATTCTTACTGAATGTGTTATTTACTGTTTGGTCTGTATTTGCAGATCTCTATATTGGCTGGTACCCTTGCTCGTATGGATCGGGATGCTCCACATTATAAAAAGTACTGAATTCACCTTTTTTTTTTTACTTTCTTCTGCATGACTGAGAATTTTATTTAATGGATGCAGCTTACATTAGTTTTGCCACTATATATGAAGTACTAACTATGAGTTTTCTGCCTGCTTTATTACGTACATTGTAACATATTTGAAAATATATCGCGTACAATGGTGATTTTGAAAGTATACTGCATACATCGTGTGTTTTGAATAAATATGTTGCTTATATTTAGCTTTCACCATTACTTTTTGTGACAACCGTGATTTTTACAGGTTAGTTTGATTAATAGTCTCTAGTCGTTTAACTTTGTTTGGTGTGAATTAAGTGTTTCTGTGTGGTATATGTGGGAGATATGTATAATATATTTATGATAGGTATGAACGTGGCACTAAATCCCTTTGCGTGTAAGGTTGTTGTTATGATTTGAGTGGTGTTGAGTTTAGGTAAGTTCATTTTGAACACCTTTGTCGTGTAGAAGTGATTTGAGTAGTTGTGGTGTTTTGCAGTTTTGCGTATAAAACGTATAAAAGAATGTGAAATTCTATTTTTGGAAACTTTGTTTTGAAAATGATTATTTTTCCGGTTTGTCGTAAAATGAAGATTTATCGCGTAAGACGTTAGGTTTCGTTGTGGGTTCGCATAAAATATAAAAAGTATAAGGTTTTGAGAGTAATAATTTAATTTAATAAAAAAATAATAATAATATATGTATGGAGGGGTGGGCGGCCAAGTAGGGGGAAAACAAAGAAGAAGGAAACCCAATTATATCCCAATTACAATTTTAAGCTAAGGAATTCTAGTCGAACCCAAACAAGCCCAACCCCTACCCTTATATACCTAAACCCACGACCCAAACACTCTTTTTCTAGCATATTTTGATCGACCAAGAGAGGAGGAGAGCAAGAAAACTTAGGGCGCGTTTGGTTAGAGAATTTAAAATTCCGGAATTTTAAATTCCGAAATTATGAGAATTTAAAATTCCGGAATTTAAAATATCTTGTCATGTTTGGTTGACGGAAATTTATAAATATATTTTTATTTTTTTCAATATAAATTTCATAAATATTCTATTCAAAAGTTTATAAAAAAAATATAAAAAAAGTTTATAAAAAAATTTTAAAAAAAAATATAAAAAAGTTAATAAAAAATTTATAAAAAAGTTTATAAATAATATATAAAAAATTTATAAAAAAAGTTTATAAAAATTTGATAAAAAAATTTTATAAAAAAATTTTAAAAAAAGTTTATAAAAAGTTTATAAAAATTTTTATAAAAAGTTTATAAAAAATTTATAAACATTTTTTACAAAACATTTATAAAAAAAAGTTTATAAAAAATTTATAAAAAAGTTAATAAAAAATTTATAAACAAAGTTTTTAAAAAATTTATAAAATTTAATAAAAAAATTATAAAAAATTTATAAAAAAAGTTTATAAAAAAGGTTTATAAAAAATTTATAACAAAATTTTATAAAGAAAATTTATAAAAAATGTTTATAAATTTTTTTTCATAAATATTTTATTTAAAAGTTTATAAAAAAAATAAGAAAAAAAATTTATAATTTTTTTTTCCAACTAAATTAAAATTTCTCACTTTTTGAAGGCATTCTAATTCTATTCATTTTGGCAATTCGTAGAATTGTAAATTCCTCCAAATTGTCAACCAAACACGATATTTGGGGCAATTAAAATGCAAATGGCCCCAATATCCCTGAATAAAACGGCCCCTTAGGGTTTTTATTATTGAAGCTAAAACCAAGATCAAGGTATACTTTTGTTACTAGTTTTTATATAATTGGTTAATTATTAATTCAATTCATGTAATATTAATTATGATGGATCTAGGGTTTGTAAACTTCTGTAAATTAATGATGTTAAACATGTTAGGATCATTAATTGATAATAGTATGATGATTGGTTAAAAGGATTGAGCGTAAAATGTGTTAGTTTGCAAGTTAGGGTTTGGACATAATGTTAGTGCTGTAAAGATACGAGATTATTTAATAGATGTTAATGAGTTAGATCACGAATTTTGACTCTAAATTATAGTTCAAAGAAAGAGCTTTCCAAAAAGTCCGACCACGACTGATTTCGAGGTAGGGAAGTTAGTCTTTTGATTTTTACGAGATAAGGTGTCAAAGCTATTAAACTGGGACAAAATTTGGGTAAAAGTTGATAGTGATTTGTGGGCGAAAAAGTGTTATTAAGGTTATCCCTTTTGGAAAAGTTAAGTTTTAGGTTATGTTAGACTCCCACGAAAGGGATTCACGATAAAAAGTTGTAGAAGTATTTTTCTAAAATCAAAACTTTTTTGTGCGTTCAGATCCGAATCTGGATAGTTGACAGTTTGATTTTCTTATGGGTATTTGTGTGTGTTATTAGACTATGGGCTTCTGGGATTAGCTTGTATGCTTATGAGAGACCATGGTGAATTTTTGGTGTCAGTTATTAAGCTTGAATGGTTATTATTTTATGTGGGTGAATGTACCCCAAAATTCTGCGTTTTCTGAAATTATAAGTGCAAGGGATTTAGTGAGCA
>LBNU01002905.1:107978-119310 GCA_014162995.1 Artemisia annua
TATCAATTAACCGGTAAAAGATAGTTAGGGAGTAATGAAATCTAAGTAAACACAATTTTCTCCATATTGTTTTCACAACCACAATAGTTTAGATATTTATTTATTTTAATTTGCAAAAGTAGTAAACTTGGGTTAGTTGACTAGTAACTAATTCCGCCCTTCCTCTAAAAACCGAGATTTTACCTACTTTCATAAAAATATAAAAATACAAAAAGAATCTTCCTTCCACCCTTAGGCCTATTAGAGTAGTTTTTCTATCCTAACGAACACTATTCCCTGTGAGAGAACGATCAATCACCCGTACTTACCAATATCCTATACTACTACGGTCAGGTACATTGCCTAGTGGGGTTGTAAGCCTCTTGAGAACCCTCGAGAGGTAAAACCTGTTGTAAGGTCACAAAACCACGCATCAGACACCAACAATCGTCCACTTCTGATATCGTGGAGGTGTAGGTGGAGCCTGGAGGTGGATGCATAAACTCATCTATCCTGCAAGTAATTCGTAAGGTCAATACTAATAAGTTCATAGCTTGAAAGAAAGAAGCCCATTTTGACATCTGACTTTGAAAAAACATATTATACAACTGATGTAAATATTAGTATGCATCTAATTACCCCACTGACTCTAAACTAATGATCAGATGATTTTCATGGGTTTCAAATGATTTGAATTAGCATTAAAAATGAAGCAATAATGTGTCTTTCCAACTCAGTGGCCTCAAGCAACACAAAATAAAGATTGTACTTTTTCAGTCAATGTCTTAGTACTAATGAAGAGGCATTTTGGTCACCACTATGAACATTGTTATTTTGCTACACAAAATATAGTACATCACATTGCTTTGAAACAATCAGTAGTCCGACATCAGTGGACACCGACCGAACAGAGGAATATTATAATTCGGCGTCAATGACTCGTGAGACCAAAGTCAAAAAAGCTCAAGTTTAAAAAGAAATAACGAAACTATTACTGATTTAATTGCATCAACTAATGATAACATAACCAAAATATGTAATCATAACAATAATAATATAACCAAAAAGGTTATATATTTTTTAGTTTAGCAAATCTCCAAACGCTATTTCAACCAATAATAATAGAATAAGCAGTTTGTAAATGTATCAATTTCTATGACCTTTCATTCAGATCTTAATTAACTTGATATTATGTCGCCTAACAGATTTGGTATCATCTTAATATATAAATGACATACTTTATGTGGGAAAAAAATCCAAAGAGAGAACATGTGTATTATAAATTTTCACACACGTTAAAGTTAATATAACAAAGAGATTCATTCTTAACAGAAAAGGAAAGGGAAAATAATTATAGGACAAACAGTTCATCAAACTGCAATAAAAAGGTTCAATAAACCCCTTAGTCTACTTCATAAAACACCTTCCTAAATAGGCCCTAACACAAACATCATCATGTTTTAAACTTTCTAAATACATGTTATATAAGCATGTCAAGGAACAATCTAACAATCAATTTTTTTTAAAGCTGCTACTTAATTATAACAGATACTAAACCAATGTCAATTTCAAAATTATTTGGCATTAGTTACACATTTTTTACTATAATATTATCTCAAGTATACACAAAATAAAAGACAACTGGTCGTGACCAAACATGTCTGAAATCGCATTTCTAATTGGTGTTGTCTACTCTGGAGCGCTGCAATTATATCATTATAATAAGACAATGAACACACAACAAAAAAATAGCTCTATATCATGGGTAAAGTACTAGTGTAATGGAGTAATGAGGAAGAGCAACATTATTACCCCCATACGTGCTAAACATTTTAAAAAGTAATCCAAGTTTTTCAATTATCTTAATTCGAGTCATTAGAATAGTAATTTTAAAGTTATGTAAAGATTCAAGTGTAAGGGGAATGCAACTCCCCTATGATGTATTATTTTGGATGGTAGGGCAAGAGTGTATGAAAAAAAAATCGAAAAACCAAGAAAAATACAAAAAAATATGAAAAAGAAAGAAGAAAAACATACGGACTACCATCCCGTTTCCTTTTATTGTCTTTTTAGTTTTTGTTATTTCATTTTTAGACTAAGATTGAGTCGAGTCTTGACTTAAGCAACGATGTATAGTGCATGTATTTGATCATGATAATTAACTCGCCCCCACTAAAATACCCCTTATTCCAATCAAACCGTGTTTATCATATCCCTACACCTTACGTTACAACCCTTTGGAAAGCCCTCTTTGATAGTTTATCTTAGGTGCTTACGCCTAGTGGAGGAGTAATAGATCCTTTCCCAAGCCTATGGTAATCTATTTGCTATGACAGGTAGTGAGTGTTATTTTCCGTTTCCATTTATGAGATATAAATTTTATGACACTTGAGAGATGAGAGAATCCAAACACTATTTGTGAGGTGCTAGTGTATGATTTCCGTGCTTGTTATGATTAGGGTCTAATAACTACTTGTTGTAATTACTTTTATATTTGTGTTAAATGACCCCTACTCATATTTTGATTGGAATAAAAGCTCATTTGCTTGAGGACAAGAAAATCTCAAGTGTAAGGGTATTTGATGAGACGAAAAGTGTTACGCTTTTAGGGGGTCATTTAAGCCCTAATTCGTATAAATGTGATCAAATATTGCCCTAAATCGTACCTTTTGTCATTTTAGGTACTTTTGAGAAGAATTCTTGAAAACATGCATATTCGGACGTTTTTGGAACATAAAAGTGAAGAAAACGGCAAAGTCTCAAAAGATGAAGAATTTACAACCTGACGGCGTCAGAGTCACAAGGTGACGCCGTCAGCAAGCCTTGACAAAAGAGTTGAAACCAATCATCAAATGACGGGCCAGAGGAATTTGGAGAATTAACACCTGACGCCGTCAGGTGTTAGAGAAAGTAGGCCGTCAGGTTATATTTTAAAGAGTGACGGCCCAGAAGGTTTTATAAGGTGACGGCGTCAGAAGTGGATCTAGGCCATCCGAGAAACCTAATGGCGGCGAGCTGACGGCGTCAGCCCTTATAACCTGACGCCGTCAGAGTGTAAAATCTATATATAGTTTTCTAATTTTCATTCATTAGTGTGGAACTTTGTGGAGAACTTTTAGGGCAAACCCTAAAGACGAATTTTCTGTACTTTTTAGGGTTTCCAACCCTTGGAACCCTCATGCTTAATTAAAGATAAGTCTTCACTTTAATTCAATCAATATGTCTATGTGTTGGTTGATTATCTCTTTTGCTTGTCTTTTAATTAACATGTGTAGCTAAATTCTCTAGTGTTTGCTTAGATCTAATGAAACCTAACTATTAATTATTGGTTGATTGGTGTGTGTTGTTGTTTGTTGGGATGATTGTTCCATCAATGTTAGGCTCAAGAAAACTGGCCAACCTCCTTTATGGTAACGTGCTTGAACGTCTTGGGAAACATGTAGCCAAGGCATACTAGGCTATTAAGGTAGTATTTAACGCATGAGCCACTGTTTACAACCCCTATGGTTGTGCCGTGCATGGCATAGGGCGAGATAAGAGCTCATAGAATTGGAGAGATATGTATGCCACTCCATGAGTTATTAGGAATACACCCTTCATCCACACAAGTAACATACATATCAATTAACCAGTAAAAGATAGTTAGGGAGTAATGAAATCTAAGTAAACACAATTTTCTCCATATTGTTTTCACAACCAAATAGTTTAGATAATTTATTTTCTTTTGCAATAGTAGTAATTTTGGGTTAGTTGACTAGCAACTAATTCCGCCCACTCCCTATAAACCGAGATTTTTACTTGCTTTCATAAAAATATAAAAATACAAAAAGAATCTTCCTTCCACCCTTAGGCCTATTAGAGTAGTTTTTCTATCCTAACGAACACTATTCCCTGTGAGAGAACGATCAATCCCCCGTACTTACCAATATCCTATACTACTACGGTCAGGTACACTGCCTGGTGGGGTTGTAAGCCTCTTGAGATCCCTCGAGAGGTAAAACATGTTGTAAGGTCACAAAACCACGCATCAGACACCAACAATCGTCCACTTCTGATATCGTGGAGGTGTAGGTGGAGCCTGGAGGTGGATGCATAAACTCATCTATCCTGCAAGTAATTCGTAAGGTCAATACTAATAAGTTCATAGCTTGAAAGAAAGAAGCCCATTTTGACATCTGACTTTGAAAAAACATATTATACAATTGATGTAAATATTATTATGCATCTAATTACCCCACTGACTCTAAACTAATGATCAGATGATTTTCATGGGTGTCAAATGATTTGAATTAGCATTAAAAATGAAGCAATAATGTGTCTTTCCAACTCAGTGGCCTCAAGCAACACAAAATAAAGATTGTACTTTTTCAGTCAATGTCTTAGTACTAATGGCTGGAAAAGAGGCATTTTGGTCACCACTATGAACATTGTTATTTTGCTACACAAAATATAGTACATCACATTGCTTTGAAACAATCAGTAGACCGGCATCAGTGGACACCGACCCAACAGAGGAATATTATAATTCGGCTTCAATGACTCGTGAGACCAAAGTCAAAAAAGCTCAAGTTTAAAAAGAAATAACGAAACTATTACTGATTTAATTGCATCAACTAATGATAACATAACCAAAATATGTAATCACAACAATAATAATATAACCAAAAAGGTTTTATATTTTTTAGTTTAGCAAACCTCCAAACGCTATTTCAACCAATAATAATAGAATAAGCAGTTTGTAAATGTATCAATTTCTATGACCTTTCATTCAGATCTTAATTAACCTGATATTATGTCGCCTAACAGATTTGGTATCATCTTAATATATAAATGACATACTTTATGTGGGAAAAAAATCCAAAGAGAGAACATGTGTATTATAAATTTTCACACACGTTAAAGTTAATATAACAAAGAGATTCATTCTTAACAGAAAAGGAAAGAGAAAATAATTATAGGACAAACAGTTCATCAAACTGCAATAAAAAGGTTCAATAAACCCCTTAGTCTACTTCATAAAACACCTTCCTAAATAGGCCCTAACACAAACATCATCATGTTTTAAACTTTCTAAATACATGTTATATAAGCATGTCAAGGAACAATCTAACAATCAATTTTTTTTAAAGCTGCTACTTAATTATAACATATACTAAACCAATGTCAATTTCAAAATTATTTGCATTAGTTACACATTTTTTACTATAATATTATCTCAAGTATACACAAAATAAAAGACAACCTTCAAAATTAACAACACAAAAATCAACTAACTTTCCACTTCATGTTTTTGAAAAGACCAGAGTCCAAGTGTTTATAATCTAACTGATACAAATATTAATGCCAAAAGAATACATATATGCCAATAAGTTAATATGATAAAATAATCATTCTCATTATAATGTCTAAGACATGGTACATAGTTTAATCTTATATTATTATCAAGCGGCACAAATCCTCAACTGGTCGTGACCAAACAATGTCTGAAATCGCATTTCTAATTGGTGTTGTCTACTCTGGAGCGCTGCAATTATATCATTATAATAAGACAATGAACACACAACAAAAAAATAGCTCTATATATCAAAATGAAGCAACTATGGTTAACGTGTTATACATGACGTTTAATTTTACGAAATACCATCAGGAAATATCATTCATTGCTTAAATCCATTTTAAACTATAATGCTCCTGAATGCTCTGTATAATTACGATGTTTTGTATTCTTTATTACCTATGAGGCTATGACTGATTACTTCCTTACTCGTAAGTTCGTCGCAGTCGAGCTCAAGCCTTATTCGAATCTTACTTGAGCTAAGCTAAAGCTCGTCTAGCTATCAGGCCAAGCACGTGCTTACCTTACAACCTTTGAGCCAAGCTACGCACTGACTTAGTTAAGAATTATAAACTTACTTTTTAAAAATTGAAACAGACAAAGATTTTCCTAAAAGCAATAATATGAGCTATTAGAATATGCAAATGAAGCAGCAAACACAATTTTAACATAATGCAAAATATGAAGTCAAACAATTAGTACCTCTTAGACCATGAACCATAAAACATCTATTTTTAAGTTTCCAAACGGAAAGTTAGCATCTATTTTGTAGTTTCCACATCTAAAAGCTATAACTTACTATAGTAAACACATTAAAATTCAATAAACTACATAAATAAGCAGTAACCATATAAACAATTTTTTAGATACAAAGGTGTAGCCGCTTTACAGTTGGGCTTGGTTAGCTCATGAATATTGTCTTTGAATTCTATGAATTTCTATAATCTCTGCTAATAGATATTAAGATCCTTATTATAACAATTAAATATAAACAAAAAATCAAAATACAAATAGAGTACCTCAAATATGATAATATATATGAAAACCCTTACCTGACTCTTGACAAAAGTTTAATCTGTGTCCCCATATCTCATCAGAAAACTGGATTAATTGAATTTGTTCAGTTGACTTTGATTTAGGGTTTTGATATAGTTGGTTTTCATGGATGCTTTAATTGGGCAAATTTGTTTCTTCTGAGAGGAATAAGAAATTGGGGTATTAAACATTCTTCGTTTAATTTAACTTCAATTGCCGATCAAGAAACCTTAGTAGTTTTGATTTTGGAGGGTTGAATCTCTAGGTAGAAGAGAAGAAGGAAAAAGGTGGATTTTTTTTACTGTGTTTGTTTATTTTCATTTTTGTACCCTAAACATCTATAACTTTACTCCGCCTCTTATAAAGTTTGATTTTCTTCCAAATTTGGCACATATGCTTTTTCAACCTATTTGTCCACAAAACGAAATTAAACAAATATTGACCAAATTGGATTCAATTTTGACTTTCAATTAACCAATCATGTTGCTTGATTTTGTCTACGTGGCAAAATCAAGCTCTCCTATTGGTTCAATTTTTTTTAATGAGAAGGGTTTTGCAAAAACACTCCGAAATGATGTAATTCTTTTATTATATAAAAGATATCTCTAATTCATAAATAAAATATAAAGATTTCCAACATATATAAAGAAATAGAGAATTTGTATAATTTGTTTGGATCACACATTTTACCGCCTAAAACTTTTCATTTCACTGCCTTATATATTTCACATATACTGCGTACTTCAAATATTTGTATACGTAAAAATAAATCATTACTATGGCTACACCACGCGCGAAGCACCATAAAAACCCACCACCATCGCGCACGGTGGTGGTTTTTTTGCGTCCTTTTTGCTGGTTGACTTGAGACAAGAACAAAACAATAATAACCAAATCCTACATCTCTAAGAGCATACGGTATGTATGGTGACATTAGTCACCGCCACTTTTAACGTGGCGCCAAAAGTGGCGATGCCACTTCTCAGTCACCACACCACCAACGCCCGCCAAAATGAAAATCGTGTGAGAATAAGGATAGGAAAAAAAATTATCTTACCAGGGGCGGAGCCAGGATTTGTAGTTAAGGGGGGCCGAAGTTCATTATAAATCCCGAAAAAATTAAAAGTGTAAATAGAGTGGTTTTCAACTTTAGTTTATACAGATAAACCATCACAAAAACTTACTAATGCATTACTGAACCTAATTTTTTCTAAAATATTTAGTGCATAAAAAGTATAATAAACTCAAAATAAGTCAGTTATTTATCTATTTTAATGCTTCCGAGTATATAACTAGGGGAGAGCAACAAAACCAAAACTTTCTAGAATTTCTTGATTTAGGTTATGAGTGTTTAAAAAATATCCGTATTCGGATATCCGAAAACTTGATAATAATTTATTAAAAAGTTGGGTTTTATGTAAGGACAGTTTTGGAACTCATATAAAAGTTTTTCAAAAATTATAGATATGGATATTCCGATATATAAACTGTTATCCGAAATTTCGGATATCCGAATTAAAAAACTTAGATAATATATTATGTCTAACATAAAACAATTATTGCAAATTTTGGATACCCAAATTTATGATACAACTAGTTTTGACTGGTCCTTTAAACTATTTAAATTAACAACAAAAAGATATTGTCAAAAATTTCTCATTTCATATTTTTGCTTTATGCCTCAAATAACCTTCAGACGACTTTGATACCATCATAATCATATTTACCTCATCGACAAATCTCTATCTTCTAGATAACTTTGTCTAAATTCATATGCTAACTATTTGTGAAAGTGATTTTAAACTCCAAAAACTTAAAAAATCAAATCGAATATTTGGTGCGGGGTTTGGTTAAAAAAAAAGAAAAAACAAAAAAACCTTTAAGCCGAAATTTTAGTTCGGGGTTTGGTTTTAGCCAAAAACCGTCTTAAATTGGTCCATGCTCAACCTTATATATAACTTAAACTCTTTACATATAGTCTTAATAATTGAACACAAAACAAAAATAAGAAACATGAACAAAATATATACAAAAGTTAATACACAATTCATATTTGTCAACAAACAACTAACACGCGACAAAAGATACGAGAGAAAAAAATCAAAGTCAACAGTAATTTTTAGGGATAAAGAAAGAATTATAAAAACCATTTAAGGTAGAAATGGCTACCTACAAATTTTAGATATATTTTTCTTCCGTGGCTACTTAGAAAGGATATATTTTATGTTGATTGTATTTTTTTTCTTTCATTATAGAAAAGTTGCTAGTTGGAAGAGGATCGTGGTGTATTAAACGTTAAATTATAGGCTACACAATGGTATCTTAATACAATCATTGAGCTTATTGGAGGGGGCCTAGCACCCGCTAGCCACCCCACTCCCTCCGCCCCTGTATCTTACCTTCTTCCTCACAACTTCTTAATTTCGACGGCTAATTCCTCTCGTCCTTTATCGCTGGCACAACTTTGTTTCCAAGGATTCAAAATTAATGGCTTGAAATCACAATAAGCTTGTTTTTTACTTTATTTTATAGACAAAGTTTGGTTGTGTAGAATGATGTTTGAGCTGCGATTTAGATTTTGGTTGTGTAGAATGATGAAAAGAATAAATCGCCCACCCTTTATTCACCATTATTGTGGTGCTTTTTTGCCACATTTAGAAACAATGTATAGTATTGGATAGTGGGATACTTGAAAAAGAATGGTAAAAGACAAGAAATGATGCCTTTGGCTTTTTGCCACATTGTTATCACATTCACAATCTGATATATAACATAGCACATAATATATCTATCCAACAAAACTAATGAGAATGGTTGGTGGTGTAATCAAGATCTGTCACTTTGATTGCTTGAAACTTTCTTCATATTGGGGCGTTTTGACAAAAATAAATCACCCACCCCTTTATTCACCCCGATCTCACACTCCCACATTAAAACACTCGGCCTCACATTTGCCCGAAATAAAACACTCCTCCATCGCCTAGAACTCGCCTACACGCCTAGAATTAAAACACTCCTTGCCCAGCACTTGCCTAGAACTCTTCTAGCACTCGCTTGTTAAATGACCTCGCTTAGAACTCGCCTATCATTCACGTAGCATTTGCGGGTCACATTTCAATAAATTCACTCGCTTAAAAGTTTGCCTGGAAACACCCAGAGACACGTGTATGGTTAAAATGACATCCGGAAATTAATCAAACCGATAATATTTAAAAGTTCATTTTGGAAAAAAGTAAATGCGAAGTCTAATTTCGTAATGTACTAGTAAAAGACGGGCAATTTAAAGAAGGTAACCTCTTGTGAACTTTTTGTTTTAGAACGGCAATTTTACAATTTCACATGTCCTAAGTAGGACTTGAACCCACAACCATTTGGTTAAGGACCTTCTCACACAACATGGGGTACCATTGGGATACAAGCCCTTTGGTGTAACCTCTTGTGAACTCGGATTTCACTACTACTCTTTGCTATCTCGCGCACTTTAGTTGTCCTATATGGCCATACTATATATGTCCACATAATGGAACGAAATACATATACACCATTGCTTTAAGTATGTGCTGCTAAGAATTTCTATTTGCTAAAAACCGACGAAGCTAGTCTACAATTTGCATGGGCTTATAGCTTAACTATAGTAGTAAAAATTCCAGTTTATAACATGTTCCCATGCCGCAACCAGGGAAGGAGCTAGGGGGTTCCCGCGGGTGCCCGGGAACCCCATGGAAAGACACCGATTTTTGGATGTAGTGCTAATTTTGAAAAGACACCGATTTTTCCTAAATGCATGTTAAATGCACCCGGTCCTTCGAAATGTGTTTCCAGTATTACGGTTCAAAAGATTTTGTGCACCCGGTCATATTTGGTCTTGGCTCCGTCCCTGGCCGCAACCCAGCTGGAAATAAGTAACATGCACGTATCAACTGTGTTGGTTCGTAATCCATTCAATTCCACATACAATTGGAAAGCACATTTGAACATTAGTTCTATAAAATTAACCAAAGTTAAAATAAAAGCTTCACTTCTTAATACTACAAAGCAAGTGTATGAATATTAAAGAACAATTTGTTTTAAAACTATTGTTCCATGTAGATTAATGAGCAAACAAATCCTACAAGCCTCACTTGAATCTTGGCTCATTAAGTTAGCTTTGGATATTTTCTTACAAATTATGAAAATTAATTAAGGTGTGAGCAAGATTGATTCATACCATTCAAGGTTAAAATTTGTCAATGTAAGTGAAAATAGGAAATTGAAGTGTCATTAACCAAACCACCAAACACGCACTATCTTTGCTTACATAAATATAGAAAGATTGAATAAAGAAAAAGAAAAAAAAAATTGGTTTGAGCACTCGTCATATTCCAAATACGTATACGAAACACACCATTAAGTTATCTCAGAAAGCATCATATTCCACACACCAAAGTTATATCAGAAGGCATCATATTCTAAAAGAAAATGGATGGCAATGAACTGTTATCTTGCCTTAATTAGTATGTTCACATGACCTATATAGTATATACACCGAACGTGCATGTAAAACGAAAAGTGGCAAAATGGCAAAAGCAAAGGGAAATGTCTTTTCCTCGAAGGAAATCTACACCATCTTTTATGGAAAAAGTGGCAAAATGCATTTTCTTTTTCCTAGCAAGACTCTACTCCTGCATGTTAGCAAAGAGAGATAAAGAGAGAGAAATAGTTTTTTTTTATTATATTGTGATTGGGGTATTTAATTTGTGCTTGGTGGGTATTTTTAAATGATAAAAAATATAAAAAAAAAATAATGAAAGAGAGAGAAGGTGCAGCAATGGTTGAAGGTAGGGGTGAGCAGGTGATGCGTGGTTTTGTGACCTTACAACAGGTTTTACCTCTCGAGGGATCTCAAGAGGCTTACAACCCCACCAGGCAGTGTACCTGACCGTAGTAGTATAGGATATTGGTAAGTACGGGGGATTGATCGTTCTCTCACAGGGAATAGTGTTC
>LBNU01002906.1:13095-30698 GCA_014162995.1 Artemisia annua
ATATTGAACTTTTCATATGTGCAAATCTATAATGGACTTAAACAAAGGCTCTTTTTAAATTTGATCCCTTTTTCAGCCCATAAAAAATTTTAAAATATTAAATGTGTGTGTTGGGCTTCAGATGTTATATAGGCTGGCCAAGTTAATTAATAAACTTTTGCTCATTTATATTAGGGCCAAACACACTAGCATGTTTTTAATCAAAGTTAATATTTTTTTTTTAAAAAATTCTATGTATAGAATAATTTCACTTGTGAAAAAAAAATAAAGTTTTCCTTAGATGCATTTATTTAATCTTATTTTAAAACAATTTCACTTGTGAAAAAAAAATTACTAATAAGCGTTTAATGTTATCTATGAATTTATTTTCACTCATGAAAAATATTGAACTTTTCACATGTGCAAATCTATAATGGACTTAAGCAAATGCTCTTTTTAAATTTGATCCTTTTTTTAGCCCATCAAAGGCAATCCAATTAGAAATTTTAAAATATTAATTGTGTGTGTTGGGCTTCAGATGTGATATAGGCTGGCCCAGTTAATTAATAAACTTTTGCTCATTTATATTAGGGCCAAACACACTAGCATGTTTCTAATCTAAGTAAATACTTGTTTTAAAAAAATTCTATGTATAGAATAATTTCACTTGTGAAAAAAAAATTAAAGTTTTCCTTAGATGCATTTATTTAATCGTATTACCTGTATAGAAATTATTTTAAAATTTGACAAAGAAGAATTTATTTTAACCTGTGAAAAAAAAACTAATCAAAGTGAAGTTATTTTCACTTGTGAAAAAAAAATACTACGTATTGAATAATTTCACTTGTGAAAAAAATATTTTACTAATATGCATTCAATTTTGTAAAAACTGAATTTAAATTAAAATGAATTTACTTTCACTTGTGAAATAGAAAAAAATTACCTTATTTTTAATCAAATTCCATGCATAGAAT
The DNA here is from genome assembly GCA_014162995.1 of Artemisia annua. NCBI lineage: Eukaryota > Viridiplantae > Streptophyta > Magnoliopsida > Asterales > Asteraceae > Artemisia > Artemisia annua. The sequence continues at coordinate 14,049 of LBNU01002906.1, forward strand.
AATTTTTCTTGAGAAAAAATAAAGTTTTCCTTAGATGTGAAAATAAATAATTTATTTTAAAACAATTTCACTTGTGAAAAAAAAATTACTAATAGCCTTTTAAAATAATTTATTTTTAAACAATTTTACTTGTGAAAAAAATTTATTTTCACTTGTGAAATAGAAAAAAATTAACTTATTTTTAAACAAAGTCCATGCATAAAATAATTTTACGTGTGAAAAAAAAAAATAAAGTTTTCCTCAGATGTGAAAAAAAATAATTTATTTTAAAACAATTTCACTTGTGAAAAAAAAAATTTACTTGAGCTAACTTGATGGAAAAAATATACCATAAACTTTATCCTATACATTTTTATACTATACCTTTTCATACATGTCAAAAAATTGTCATATCTGAATAAACTTTTTTCTTTGCATGTGAATAAACTTTTTTCATTGATTAATACAAAATACATTATTCTTTAAATGTGAAAATTTTCAAAAAATTTCATATGTGAAATAAATTTAAAATTTAATTTTTCATCAAATGTGAAAAATTTAATTCAATGACATTTTCCTTTTCAACAACAAAATCACTGCAGTCTTACAATAACCCGCCCCCAATTATTCACACACTCGCTCACTCTCCAAAAATATTTCAACTAATTCAAATCAAAACAAATAAACCAAAAAACTAAAATCAAATGGCGGATAAAGGCAAAGGAATAATCGACGATGACTACTCATCCGGTAAACGAAAATATAACCGGAAACGTAAAAACCCTAACGTTGATCAGATCTTTGAAGATTCAGATTCTCAAGAAATTATTGATGTTGAAGATTCCAGTGACGATGAAGATTTTATTGAAGACATCAGCAGTAATTATTCATTTTTACTTTAATTTTAAATTTAGGGTTCATTTTTGTAATTTAGGAATTTTTGTTGCTTGTTGTGAAATGTAAAAATGTATATACATTATATGATCCTTACGTATAATTAGAGGAAGATATTAGTGTTAATTAGAGATTAAAGAGATGCGAAAACGAGACGTTGAATTAATGATTTATAAGAGAGTTTATGTTAGGACCTAAGTTTATCAACGTTTAGTCAAGTCTCGGTTATTTCAGTATTTGTAATAGGTTGCTAGAATACTTAACATATCTTGTAAACGTGTAATGTCCAATACACGTCCAAGGGCCTCAAGCCCACACGAATTAGAAAGGAAGGAATAGGGAAGTGTTGCCCTAGCTCTTATAAATAGGACTCTCATGTAATCCTATTTCTTGTTGGTTATTTCATTTACATAAGGAAACTGTTGCATATTCTTCATATTTGATCTAATCAACCAAACTCTATTTCTCATCTTATTTCTATCAAATCAATACTTGTGTTTACAATATGGTGACCTAACAGTTTATTGTTGTCAAATAGTGAAATGTATATAGTTTATATGATCATTACAGTTTTTTAGAGGAAGATACTAGTGTTAATTAGAGATGATAGAGATGCAAACATGAGACGTTAAATTAGCATTTATTGTTATGAAATAAAGATTAATTATAATTAGGGGGTGTTATTGCGTAGTTGTACGTCGCAATGTTGATGTGTATTTACTATTTAGAGTATAGCTATATGCATAATTCTACAATGTTAAGTTTATTTAGTATATTAGGCAAAGTTTTGAACCTGATGCCTCACAAACATTATATTTATCTAGCAATCTGTGAAATTTGTGAAAATGAGATAAAGATACTTCAACTTTTCATAATTAAGTATACATATTTTGAATTTTTCACAAGTGAAAATATTTTATCTTATTCTAATCCTGCATCACCTGTGAAAATATTTTATCACTTGTGAAAATATTTTTCACAAGTGAAAATATTTTGAATTATAAGTTTATTTTATATTATTCTTTTAATTTATATGTATATATTTTATTCCAGATTCTACAAAAACTCGCTCAAACAAGAGAGGAAGACCGAAAAAAAGTCAAACAAATAGTCAGAGTAATATTGATTCAACTGATTCACCTAATTCTAATCCTGCATCACCTGCTTCAAAAAAGAGAGGAAGACCGAAAAAAATTTAGCCTAATATTGCTTCAACTGCTTCACCTTCTACTGATTTTTATTCACCTTCTACTGACATGAAAGGAGAAGTTAAGGTTGGTGAAAATAAAGATAAAAATACTATTAGAACAAGAACATCACCGAAAGTTCTGTACAACCTGATGAAGAATCGGACAGAAGGTCAAATAAAAGATTTAATAGATATGGGATTTGGGTCACTACATGAAATGACTATCGAAGATCTTCCGGGCAGAATTGGTCTTTTTGTTGTTGAAAACTTTGTACATAAGGAAACTCTTGCACTTTTATTCTTGATATTTGATCTAATCAACCAAACTCTATTTCTCATCTTATTTCTATCAAATCAATACTTGTGTTTACAATATGGTGACCTAACAAGTGGTATCAATCGCTAGAAGAAGGTGTATGTTTTGTTTTTGTTTCCAACGAACCATAACTAGTGTTTTTACTTGTTATTTTTTTTGTTAAAGCTTGTAACTTTCTTGTTTGTTTCGTGTTTTTATCACATCTTTGTCCTCAAACTTGTGGTACAAACTCAAACAACCAACAAAGTTTCAAATTTTTTCAAAAAATTTAAGATTCGTTATTTGTACTATTTTTCGAAAAATTTCAAATTTTTGAAAAGTGGTTCAAGTTTGCAACTTTCTTTAAGATTTCATCATTTTAAGGTTAGTTGTACAAGAATCTTTGATTAAAAACGTGTTTTTGGATTGCTTTTTACAAAAAACAAAAATCTGTCAAGTTTTGACAAAGTTTCGAAATCCTTAGACCCTAAACTTTCGAGATATTTGTTCTTGCTCCTAAGGTGTTTCCGTTGCTTACTCAGTGCTTTTCTCTCTTGTATAAGAAAGAAAACACTTCGACTCGTTGGATATTATCGAGCTTGTATAATCTCGATAATTGTTGTAATTTTTTCAAAAAATTGAAACTTTTCGAGAACTTTTCTAAAGTTTCGAAATCTTCTGATTTTCGAGATCTTTGAAAAACTTTCGAAATCCTTTTCATTTTTTTTCGAGAACTTTGCTAAACTCACAAAACTCAAAGATTTCGAAAAATCTTAAAATTTTTCTCGATAATTGTATTTTTTTCGAGAAATTTTGTAAATTTTCGAGAACTTTGGTAATTTATCGAGAACTTTGGACTTTGACTGCTTTTCGAGATATTCTTCAATAAAGTTTCGAGAACACACATGGGAAAGTTTTCAAGGATTGGCATAACACTTATACCTTCTACAAGATCAATTTTCACACAAGTCTTTCATCATGTCTCAACTACCCTACTCAAACTCTCCTTATACTCCACGTCACAGTACCGACCCTTGTCATGTATTACACTTTGGTAATGAATCAAATCCTCCTATGTTGATTAATGGAAACTACACTACTTGGAAACGATGATTCTTACAATGGGTTGCTGATCGTCCACACGCTGATCTCATACTGAAATCAATTCTTCAAGGACCATATCAAATGAAATTCATTGCTGACTCAACATGCTTCATTGAACTACAAACCAAAGATACTTTGACTGGCCATGACCTAGACCAACATGTTGCTGACTACCAAGCAAGTTGGTACATCACTCTAGGTCTTCCAAATTACATCTATTCTACCTTGGATTTTGAAGCTAGTGCTCATGAAATGTGGAAACATCTTGAAGTCATGCATCAGTCACACAATGACCTACGAATAAATCAGCTTCTACAGTCTTGTCTCCAAAGGAAATTCATGAAAAGCATCCTCCCTGCTCCACAAATCACTCTTCATAGCTATCTGGAATCGCGTCTGACAAATTTGTTCAAGCTGGAAGATGATACTACTCATGTGGAAACAACATCTGGAAGATCTCATGGAAGTACATACTATCTGCATGCATATCTCTCGGCACTTCACTACGAAGCTGGCAACTCAACTAATGATAATGATCACACAGTGACAAACACCGCCTCTTATGCTCCTGTCATGGATAACTCAGATGGAACTGTTGATATGCTGCTAATGGCTGACACACATGAACTCCAGGTAAGTGATTCCAGTCCTATCTATGACACTGATGCTCTGTATCAAGCAAATGATTCTTATCCATGCCTGATACATGACAGTGGTTCTCCGTCTAATTCTATCTCAGACAATGCACAAGTTGTTCAATCTGATTCTATGTTATCTACTCATATAACTGATCAAATGTCCACAGTGGTTTTATTTGATGATAATCCAATAAACCCAGTTGTTACATTTGATGAAACAATTATATCAACTGCACAAGATAACAATGATCAACTTGAACAACATGAGCTTTTGTCTGATTCAGACGCCGAATGGAGAATATTACTTATGACCAGCCAAAATCAAAATATCCAGTGTCAAGCACTGAATGCAAGGCTGAGAGACAAAAACGTTGAATTAACAAGAGCACTTGAGCATTGTAAATCACAACTCAACTTTTTCAAAGCAAAAGCAGATCAGGAAACATGTTTAGAGACAATACTTCAGAAAAACAACGATTTACAAAAGAAGCTAAGCATGTTAATTGAATCTACTTTATTTCACTACTATAAATCTTTCACAACTGAGATCCAATCAATTGAATATGCTGTTGAAAAGAATTCTGAACTCACTGTTGCCAACTTTCTTTCCCCTGTTGCGAAAGAAAGAAGGGAAATGTTACAAACTCAATTTACTCCAAGTCTTCAACGTTTGAATTCATATGCTAAGAAATGGGAACAAGAACTTAACAGGGAATTCAAAACCATCATAGATGTTTTTCAAGAATCTGAACAAGCAATTTTTAACCAAAAATGTCGAAATCAAATTTTACAAAAAGAAGCTGATCGACTCTTGGAACATGTTCTAAGTGTTGATATAATTTCTGTGATTATGAATTCTCTTTATGAATCTGGTACTTCTATGCTTGTTGATGATCACTGTGATGATGTTGAGTTGTTATCTAAACAAATTGAGACATTAAAAGATGAAAACGTTAATCTCCGAAAACACAATGATGATGTGCAAAACAAACTTTCTAATGAGATTTTACAACTCAATAAAAAACTTGAATGGTGTCAAAACCAAAGTCTGGATTTTGAATTAGAATTGCAAAGTCTTAAAACTTCCACATCCTTTCAAAAAGAAAATGAGGAATTAAAAAGTCAAATTTCAAAATATGAAAAGGAAATTGCAGAATTGCAAGAAGTTACAGACTATTGGCAAAAGAGTCGAGATAATTATCTCTATTCAAACAGAAAGCTAGACAGTGAAATTCAAGATAATATGCACAGTATCATTAAGTTGAAAGAGAAAATACGTGAACTTGAAAAAGGAAAATATTTCAACACTAAAGTTATTGCACTAGGAATGTACTCAGTAGACATAACCAATGTCGAACAACACACTCATAAGTCTAATATGGACCCTTCCACTTCTACAGGAATAGTTGCCACTCATAGCGTTAGCAGATCCAAGCATAAACGTATGAAAAGGAAGAATAGGATCTTGCAACGTAGAAGAGAAACACTAGAAGCCTCTGAAGTAGAAGAACACCCTAGGACTTTGAATAATACTCATCTTGCACTAAATTTAGGTTCTAATTTGGCAAATTGTAATCCTAATCGTTGTGTAACGAATGATGAACCTTTAAATGCTTTGAATGTTGATGCTTCATGTGTGTTTTGTCATAAGAGTATGTTATCTGGTGATCATTCTAAATGTGTTGTGAATTCTCTTTTATCTCGTTTTAAGAAACGTACATCAGCCAGGAAATCTAGGCCCACTAATCATTCAAAATCTGTGCTAGGACTTATGCCTTGTGTAGTTTCTAAGAATGATGTAGTCCACCCACTAGTTGCGAACAATAACCCTAGGAACATGCCATCACTTAGCGAATTCACTAAGAAAAAGGCTAAATCTAGTTGGAATTGGCAACGTTGGTTACAAAGAACACATAACTTTAAATGGATTCCTAAAATTGTTAATATGTGTGCTTCTAACCCAACGGAACCCACAACTTCTTCGGGTTCCACCCTTAACATTGTACCATCGTCGTCTCTTTCATGTGATGCAGGTGGTGCAAATTGTTCTCTGGATTGTTGATAGCAGATGCTCCCAACACATGACAGGAAATCTCAAACTGTTAAGAAACTTTGTCTCAAAGTTCATTGGTACTGTCAGATTCGGGAATGATCATTTCGCTGCAATTATGGGATATGGGGACTATGTCAGTGGGAATATCGAAATTAGTCGTGTTTATTATGTTGAAGGCCTCGGTCACAATCTATTTTCAGTCGGTCAATTTTGTGATGGTGATCTAGAAGTTGCATTCAGGGAGAAAACATGCTTTGTTCGCGATCTACAAGGAAATGATCTCATGTCTGGCACACGTGGAAACAGTCTTTATACAATTTCAATGTCCGACATGACCGCTTCCTCTCCCATTTGTCTACTTTCAAAGGCTGAATCGACAAAATCCTGGTTATGGCACCAACGCATGTCACATCTCAACTTCAGAACTATGACTGATCTTGCTCGCCATAAACTAGTTTACGGTCTTCCAAGGTTCAGATATGCAAAAGATCACTTATGTCCCGCTTGTGAACAAGGAAAGAGCAAACGTGTACATCTAAGTTCTAAACCAGAACCAAGTACCGATCACGTTCTTCAACTTTTTCATATGGATTTATGTGGCCCAATGCGAGTACAAACGATTAATGGGAAATGATACATTCTTGTGATAGTCGATGACTTCTCCAAATGGACTTGGGTCTACTTTCTTCGAATAAAAGATCAAGCTCCATCGATGATAATCACCTTTCTCACGAAAATTCAGGTTCAACTTCGCAACACAGTCAGGATTGTAAGAACAGATAATGGAACTGAATTCAAGAATCAAACTCTTCGTGCATACTTTGAGAAAGATGGAATTGAACATCAAACATCAATTGCACGGACTCCCGAACAAAATGGAGTGGTCGAAAGACGCAACAGAACGTTAGTTGAAGCCGCACGAACGATGCTCATTAATGCTCAATTACCAGATTATCTTTGGGCGGAAGCCGTCTCCACTGCATGTTACACCCAAAATCGTTGTACGATCAATAAACGTCACAAAGTCACACCGTATGAAATAGTTCACAAACGAAAGCCTAACATACAACACTTTCATGTATTTGGTTCTCTATGCTATCCAAAAATGAGCGTGATGATCTTGGAAAACTTAAAGCAAAGGCTGACGTCGGTATCTTCATTGGATATTGTGAAAACTCAAAAGGATTTCGAATCTACAACCGTCGTACTAGAGAGATTCAGGAGACTATCCATGCTAATTTCGATGAGCTCACAGAAATGGCTTCTGAGCAAAACAGCTTAGGACCCTCAACCAACCGTCTAAACATTCCAGATTCTTCAGCTGAACCGTTGTCACTAACTCGTCGAGAATTGAAAACATTGTTTTCTCCTTTGTTCGATGATTCATTTGAGACACGTGCACCAGATGTATCCACTAGTTCCGCTGCTCAAACTGATAATATTCAAGTACCTGATACAACGGTTACTACAACAACAATAGTAACACCCGATGCAGCCCCGACTGCATCACCAACAATAGAAGAACAAACCGCTTCCAACACCGACAACCCAACTGAAGATCTGAACCAACTACAAGTACCCGAACCTGCAAATTATGATCCAAATGCGTTCTTCAATCCGTTTGCTCCGACTCCGAACCTTTCAGATATTGCTGAGTCGTCAACACGCAACTTGGAACCAACTAATATGCAGCAGTTTCATAACCCTCACCCTTCAACACATCATTGGACTCGTGACCATCCAATTGTCAACATTATTGGTCATCCAACAGCTCCAGTTATGACTAGACAAAAACTTCACTCCGATGCCGAACATTGCATTTATGCTCTAACAGTTAGTCATGAAGAACCTAAAAATATAAAGAAGCTCTCAATTACGACAACTGTATTGAATCAATGCAAGAGGAATTCAACCAATTCAAATGTCTTGAAGTTTGGGAATTAGTTGAACGACCGGATGGATTTTACGTCATTGGGCTAAAATGGATTTGGAAAAACAAGTTGGACGCAGAAGGCAATGTTATTCGTAACAAATCACGTTTGGTAGCTAAAGGATATACTCAAGAGGAAGGAATTGACTTTGAGGAATCTTTTGCACCAGTGGCTAGACTCGAAGCTGTTCGAATATTTTTAGCATAGCTGCTCACAAAAACATGGTCGTTTATCAAATGGATGTGAAAACTGCATTTCTGAACGGTCAACTACGTGAGGAGGTATACGTTAGTCAGCCAGAGGGATTTGTCGACCCAAAGCACCCAAATCATGTCTACCGACTTAAGAAGGCTGTCTATGGTCTCAAACAAGCCCCCAGGGCGTGGTATGATAAACTTACTGCTTTCTTGCTTGCTAATTCTTTCACTAAAGGTTTACTAGATCCAACGTTGTTTATTCAAAAACATGGGGAAGATGTTTTAATTGTGAAAATATATGTCGATGACATTATTTTTGGCTCTACAAACAAAAAATACTCAAACGCTCTTGCCAGATTAATGAAACAAAATTTTGAAATATCAATGATGGGTGAACTTACGTTCTTCTTAGGGCTACAAGTTCATCAGTCTCCCCGTGGAATTTTCCTAAATCAGTCCAAATATGCTCTTGAGATAATTAAGAAACATGGAATGACCAGTTGTGATACGTACAATACTCCTATGGCTAACACAACTAAGTTAGATGCGGATCCAAATGGGAAACCAGTTGACCCCACAAAGTACCGAAGTATTATTGGGTCACTGATGTATCTCACCGCTAGTAGACCGGATACTGTATTTGCTGTATTTATGTGCTCTCGCTATCAGTCCAGTCCTACTGAACGTCACCTCAATGAGGCTAAGAGAATCCTTCGATACGTAAAGGGAACCATTAACTTGGGGATTTGGTATCCGAAGGATTCCGGTTTTGAACTAATAGCTTTTTCAGACGCTGATCATGCAGGGTGTAAGGATACACGCAAAAGTACTTCTGGTGGTTTGCAGTTTCTAGGAGATAAACTCTTGTCTTGGCAGTCAAAGAAGCAGGATTGCACCTCACTTTCATCTACAGAAGCTGAATACGTTGCCATGTCTGCCTGTTGTGCACAAGTCATTTGGATGCGTACACAACTAATGGACTACGGTTACTTATTCAACAAGATTCCAATGTATTGTGATTCGAAAAGTGCGATAGCAATCTTATGCAACACAGTCCTGCATTCAAAGTCTAAGCACATTGATCTTCGTTATCACTTCATCAAGGAGCATGTTGAAAAGGGTACAATTGAGTTATACTTTGTGGGTACTGAATACCAACTGGCAGATTTGTTCACAAAACCTTTAGCTCCATCAAGGTTTGCTGAACTGGTCCACCGGATTGGTATGCGGTGTTTGACTCCAGATGATCTAAAATCTTTTCTTGAAAACAATTAACTGAGTCAAATACCAAAATTATTTTTGTAAATATTTTCAAAAACAAAAATACAAAATCAAAAAATCTTCAAAAATACCAAAAAGATGTTTCATTTTATTTATCTTTATTTTATTTTTCTTTTGTTTTTCATATGCATGTACACTATCTTCGTCAACACTTTGGTTTATCAAAAATTTCAATATTTTCATACCAAGTGTTGAGGGGGAGAAAATGTTCTTCAAAATTTCAAAAATCTTGTTCAAACATGTGTACTTGCATATTTCTAAAAGTCATGATGTTATCTAATATTGGTGGAACGTCAAAGGTTATTTCTCATATCATTTCTTTTTCCTTTTACTTCTTTGTTAGCCTAGTATGTCTTTACCATTAACTGTCATTACCTTTACTGTTAAATAATTTCGTTAGGACTTGTTAATTGGTTATCATATAGTCTAAGGACTAAAATGGCTAAAAAGACAAAAAAGTTTCAAACAATACAACAAAACAAACACCCCCGTTCTTTTTACTCTTCACAAATTCAAAAAACAAAAACAAACACTCTCATATTATCATACGGCCAAAATTCATCACTCAAATCCGTGTTCTTGATCATCAAACCGTGAGTAAATTCATGATCTTTGGCTCATTCTAACAAAGGGTTTTTAACCAATTATGTTTTTGATGGCTAGATTTCTTGTAATTATAATCCTTAGAACTAGGGTTCTTGAAAATTATGATTCTTGCGTGATAAGCTATTTTAGGTTATGTATTCATAGGGATTTTAGTGTTAAACGTATTATAATCATGTCCCTAACTCTTAATCATAACAGATTTCATGATTGGATTGTTTTCGAAAATTAGGGTTTAAGTCGAATTAGTTTTCTGAGATTGAGTGTTGTTTATGTGAATGTTATTGGTGGGATATGTTTGTTTAAGTTATAGAAACATGTTTGTGCTTATTAATTGCTTTAATTTCATCAGTTTGCAAGATCTAGATAATTAGTGTTAGGTCACCATATTAGTAAACACAAGTAATCTTACAAGAGAAATGAGATGAGAATTAGACGTGGTTGATTAATAACAATATGAAAGATGAAAGAACAAGAGTTTACTTAAGATATGAAATTAACCAACAAATGTAATGAGATACATGATGTCCTATTTATAGGAGAGGGATAGGGCAACACTCCCTTCCTTCCCTATCTTCTAAGTCGTGGGCTTTCAAGGCCCATTGGACATCTTATTAAACTTAAACATAAACCATACGAGTAACTAAATAACGTAGCTAATAATGATAATTCTAGCAACCTATTACATTTACTGAAATGACCGAGACTTGACTGAATAGTTGAAAACTATGATCCTAACAATCTCCCCCTAAGGATCGGTCATGAAGGATTGTTGAAGGATAGAAGTTCGTCACGGTCATCGAGGTTGCTTGACGTCTTTGTCTTTGGACTTTAACTGTTGACATTTGTAGCTTTAGACGTCTTCAAAATGATTGCAGTAGAAGTGATTCATCGTTCTTTGTTCTTTGTCTTTGTTGATGTGAAAATGAGAGATGATGTTGTAATCCGCCACGCGTCACTTTCGGTATCTCCAATGGATTCGCTTCGTTCCAACATGCTCATACATCTTTGACTGTGTTGTATTTATGCATTATTAGCTCTTTGTCATTGTTGTTGAAAAATTCATGATTGTTGTCGTAGAATCTTTTCTGTAGGTTGTGATGTTGCATCGAGCTTTCTTTGGCATTGAGATGTATGTTTGAGCATGTGGAAGTTGGTGTTCAAGATGGCATTTGTACCTGTAATAAAACAGTTAGCAATAAAACAACCGGTACTTACAGGTTTTAACTAGAATTTATCAACAGCATATTGTGAAGATTCCTTCTAATTCGCGCCAAGGCCGTTCCTAATCGGATACCCCCTAAGGAGCTTACACGGGCACAACTAAGTACACCCACGATTAGGTGAGTCGCCGGAGATCACCCCACGACTTTAGACCGTTTGAAGCCATCATAAACACTAAGCGTAACCCACGAGGAATTACCGAAGTGACCTGCTGTCAGGGCTGTTTGATGTTGACCCTGGCAGGATTTCCGTTTAATCATTCGAGAAATACTTAAGTAAATCCCTCATGAACGTTCTAGGCAGATTGCTAAGATCTGCGAAGGACTCGATAATTTACAGTTGGTGTCCATTGATGTAGGACAACCAATGTAAGATTACTAAGTGTTCCTAAGAGATCTTTGACGTATCTCGTGGCTCTAGACTCAATTAGTGCAACTTATGGTTTCCTATGTGGAGATTGGGGCAGGGTCTCCTATTTCAACGATTCCTTGTGAGAATGAAACAAGTATCTTTTGAGAGATACCCGAGTGGCTAGAAGGTTAAGGTGCATGCGTCACTGGGTCCATGACGTCTTTTATCTTCAATACCGGTGTCGCCTTAGCAACAACCAGTAGCATATGAATTGAACCCGGTGTCTGCCCTAAGGTTGAATAATTTGGAGGGCTCATTTCTTTTCACCCTTTTCATAACGTTTCTTTTTAATTCTTCAACCCCTTCTTTCTCCGTTTCATTCATTTCTCCTTTTTCGAATCATACCTAAGGACTTCTAAATACTAACTATTGGTGATGTCCTTGGGTAGATCCCTCCGGTTTAGGCGGATCATAGGACGGTTATTCCTAACCTTAGTCACCTTATAACTCCATGACTATCCTAGTGATGCCTTTTGAAACCATTCATTTGAAAATCTCTCAAAGTGTTTGTGAAAAAAAACATTTTATAACACTTTGAGGGTTTTATTTTCTTATGAAATACTCCCCCTCCACATGTGCTTATGAATATTTTGCGGAAAATAACACATGCGGGAGAAGTTAGCACTTTAGAATTGATCCACTCTTAATAGACATGTACCCGAGGGACACGGTTACGTTGCTTAGTTAAAGGGATGCATTGTCAGTTTTTAGGTGACAACTAGCCCTAATAACTACCTTGAAGTTGTAAACATTCCATAAAGGAAGTTAGACCCGTCAAAGTAACGTCTAGAAAGAGTTTCTCGAAACGGTACAATCTACTCGGATAAATCCTTTCGAATACTAACGGTTTTTGTTGCGTCAATTCTTGGGTCATTACTGAGTCGAGCTCGAATGAGATACAACTTGGAACATCATTTTTTAATCACTTTCTGTTTCTCCCCCTCAAAAATAGCATATCGAATGTTGTTTTTGCAAACTATTTTGATTAAAATATGCTTTTTGAGTCTTATGGGGAGTTATTATCAAAGATTTGGGATTTTAAGAACGATGTTTTGGTACAAGTACTCCCCCTCAACTTGTGGATACTCATTGAGGTGAAATACTTGTCTTTTGAGTAGAATTGTGAAAATCTGAAAAGTTTGATAAATTCTACTCAAAAGTAAGAAGTCTTCGCTCCTTATCTTAGGATTGCAGCACTGAAGCGTACCACAGGGTCCTTTCTTTACAAGGTATGGGTTGTGCACTGTTATGTGTACACAAGCCTTTATAAATGAGAATGAATATGAAATAATGAAAGGTTATACCAAAAGCTTAAGTCTGAGATGAAGTCAAGGCATTGAAGTCGGTGAACTTTGCATTGGGCCTCTGAAATGTCAGGATTGGAAACGATGGACGAACCCCGATATAACTTTCCAGCCTCCTAATCTGCTCCCTCTGGTTGAGCCTTTCTTCAATGTCATGGATGAAGTTCTTTACCATTCTTCGTGTGCTAGAATTCCAACGGGTATGCTTTCCTTCTTTCACCTTGTTCAGATCGTCCGTCAATCTCTCCACTAAACCATCACGAACTCGTTGCAAGGTAGCATCACAGAACTTATGAAGCTTGTCGAACCGCATGAACCGTAGCTGATGCTTTGAGTTGAGGTAAGTAACCCCAAACTTTGGTTGTTGGAGAATCATTAGCTGAGATGCGTCATGTAGTTCTTCGATCATGAGTTGTGGTTTGGTCAAGTTGAGGTGATTCTGGTAGCTTTCGACACCAAACTGCAGATCTTCTACACGTTCACAGATGATCAGTTGCCTTATGTACATGAGCAAGGAAGAGATGAAGTTGTACTGAGTTGACGTTGGGAAGCCCCTCATTCTTCCTTGAACTTTCTCCAGATACATATCTTCTACGTCATCTAGATAAAGATATGGGAAATCGGCTTCACAAAACTTGTAGAGCTGTTCGTCTTACCTCTTAACCACTATTTCCTTCATGTAGACATAATCAAACCGTTTGTCTTCCAGGATTTGCATGATTGCGACTATTCGGCCTTTGTGCTTCACATCACCGGATGTACGTTCACGTCTGTGAGTGTAGCCGAGCATTCGTCGTTCCGACCAGTTCTGAATTCCAAACAAAGCGTCTCTGTTGTATTCCACAATAGAGTTGCTGAAAATAGGAGCGGTTTCTTCAATGTTTGGAATCTCATAGCGAGCAGCTGGTACTGAAATCCTTAATGAAGACTTGTAGCGATCTTTGGAAGCTTTGATTTCGTGTTGCAGGTAGTGGAGATCGTAGTTGAAGAAGAACCGATACGGAATTCTAGGCTTGTCAGCAAAGCCTTGAAGAGGCAAAGGTTTGGTCCAGTCGGTGAAATACGGTTCGTTGTGCTTTCCGTGTGCATCAAAGTTGCTTTCCGGATTAAGCCAATCAAAGGAGGCTGATAAAGCTGATGCAATATTCTGCAAATGGTAGTCCAGCTCTATTTTGTTTCCTGATCGTCCCTTAAGAAAGTCACGAGCATCCTTGTTGATCCGCTTTAGTTCAGCTTTTGTTACCTTCTCCAGCTAAAGACCCGAAAGAATAATCTGAGCGTATTGTAAGGTGTTGCCCGGGAGTGGTTCTTCAGTTTCTAGCGGTGGATGAGCTTTGATCATTGTGGTAACCCAGTCTGATTCAGGAGCCTCAGGAGCATCTAACCATGTGTAACGTTTGGATTGCTTCTTCTTACTCTTGGACTTTTCGGTCTAAATTGTTGATGATTTTCCAGCTTGTGGTTCAGGAGATTCAGTTTTAATGAATTCATGTTGTGGTTCCTCCTGTTGATCATCTTGCTGAAGCATGAATGGTTCTTCTGCTGCTGTGGGTCCAGACTTGGGTGCTGAACTTTGTGGTTTGCGGGTAGAAGTCTTAGATGCTGGTGGTTGTCTGGATGATGATGGTTTGCGGCTAGACTTGGATCTTTTACTTTGTGAGTCTTTGTCCGGATCATCGTCTTTTCTTGGACGTTTGCGTGTACCAGCGGCTTCTTTACATGACTCTGTTGCCCTCAGGGATTCAAGTAATGCAGCTTCTTCATCAGTCTTTTCTACCTTTTCAGCAAGTTTGGAAGCTAACAAAGTTTCCAGTTGTTCCACGGTTAGATCCTCAGGCTCAGTAGGAGGCCTGTTCGTTTGAAGATAGAAAGGAGTTGACTGAAGCGTTTTGACGATGTTTTCTCGAATCCTGATGTCCAGCTCATTTCTGATGGGTTTCAGCAGTTCAAACAACTCTGGAGTTACTGTAGATACAAGATTTTCACCCAAGTATTCTTTGGTGTAGTCTTTGATCATCTCTTCCATATCTGCTGTCATGTACTTATCAACTTGAGCTTTAGTCTGCATTAACTCCTGTACTTTATCAGAGAGCTGAGTAACCAATGTAGTCATTTTCTTCATTTGGTCTTGAAGATCACCATCGTGTTGTTGTGGTGTTCTCCTAGTCCTTGAAGATCCTGCAACATGCTTTGCCCGTAAAAATGCTTTGGTAGTTCTCAGATTGGCTTTCTTCATTCTTGGTCTTTTTACTTTTGATGGTGGTGGTGGTGGTGACTGGTCTGATGATGATGATGATGATTCTGCTTCTCTATCTAATTCAGAATGAGGTAGACATGGATCTTTAGGTGGAGTACCTTGAGGGATTGGAGGTCTTTCCGGTGTCGGAGACCTATCTTTTGGCGGTGATGGCATGTCGGCATCGAAGAATTGTTCATCTTGATCTTGAATATTAGGCTGATCATCAAGATTTTCCTCTGCCGTTTTCTCCAACATTTTCTCAGTCAACTCCTTTTCTTCCTGACCTATAGCTTCGAACTCTGGAGATGTTGTCTCAGTTTCTTTTGGTTGTTCATCTGCAGCTTTTTCTTCTCCAGTGTCTTTCATGATGATGTTTCCCTCAGCATCCTTTTCCGGTTGTTCGGTTGTTGCTTCAGTTGCTGTTGGAGATATCATGGTATGACTAGAACCACCTTCTCTAGCTTGGAGTTCAAGTTGTTGCTGATGAGCTTGTAGTAGTTGAAGGTCTAGACGAGCAGCCAATTTGAGCTTTTTCTGCTCTTCCTTTTCCAGGTTTCGTGTATCAACGATGATGCTTTTCAGTTTACCTTTGTCATGCAATGGTTCAGGTTCAGGTTGTGCAGTTTCTTCATCATCATGCCCAGGTTCACGGATGACTATTCCTTTTCCTCTAGGTTGTTGTTGTTTCTCATGAAGTGTTTCTAGACTTAATTGTTTTGCCAGTTCGAGTTCAGGATCCTCTTGAGCTGTATACCTTTTTTCATAGTCCCCTTCTTCATCAGTTTCGGTTTCAGAGCCAAATTCTGACCCACTAGCTTCTGATGGTGGTGGTGATGGTTCGGGTGTGTCGACTTTCTTTCTGATAACTTTGCGTTTCGGCGTTGCAGCAGGCTTGGACAGGGGTTGTTTAGGAGTTGGAGTACTGCCGGTACTTCCTCTCTGGCTGCAAGTTTCCCTTATGTATCTAGGAATTTCTTCGGTTTCTGAAACGCCTACTCTCCCGGCTTTGTAGGCCAAGTCGTAGATTCAGTAGTTCGAAGATACAAAATTTTTGTCATTCAGAAGATTGTCTGGTATTCTCACGCCACTAGTCCTTGGAGTGAACTGAATAGACTTGACGAAAGCAATCTTGAAATCGTCCACTACATTGTGCTTGTCTTCGGTACGGTTAAACATTCTTTGGTTAAACTCAGGAGTTTTGCCGCAGAGGTAGTCAATGAGCATTTTGGTGAACCTTAAGAAAGGAATCATGGTTCGACCAGTTGTGTGGATCTGAAAGACGATGTCGCTCATGATTGGGTCGGCAAA
>LBNU01002906.1:38218-48758 GCA_014162995.1 Artemisia annua
AGTTAGGGTTCTTCGTTGCATTTGGGGCTTTTCGTTGTGATGTTAATGAGTCCAATTAAACTGCCCAAAAGTGTTTCTAGATGTGTTAATTCATGTATTTCAGTGATATTGCATCATGATTTCTCATTTAAAAGTTTCTAGATAATTTAGGGTTCATGAAATCTTTCGAAATCTTTTGTGAATGAATATGATGTGCTGCTAACTGATTATCTTACATTCTATTCATCAGGTTCATTCAAAGATTCAACAAATTCTTCCAAACGTATGTCTACGAAAGAATTCGAAAATTCTTGTATAAGAATTTTCGAGAAAAATTTTCAAAATCTTTTCTCAAAAGATTTTATCGAGATCTTTTGTAAAGTTTTCGAAATCTTTTCATAACAGTAGTTATCGAGAAAATTGAGAAAACTTTCGAAATCTCTCAATAAAATTTTTCGAGAAATATTTTTCAAAATCCTTGAGTTATCGAGAACTTTTCTATACAAAATTTATCGAGATCTTTTTTATAAACTAAAGTTCTGAGATCTTTTACATGCCATGTTTTTCGAGAAACTTTGCTGCAGAGTTTTCGAAAACTTTAGTCCATTAAAGTTGTCGAGATCTTTCTTATGGAAAGTTATCGAGATCTTTCTTGCACCAAATTTTTCGAGATCTTCATTAGTAATAGTTTTAGAAAACATTGTTTGTAATATCTTCGAGATCATGTGTAACATATTATTGAGAATTCAAGTGATTGTAACTTTTCGAAAACTTGTATATTGGATGAATTCTCATGAATGTGTGTATTTTAATAAAGCTCATTAACTTGTGATTGTATTGTGTTATTAGACATGTTGCCAAAAGATGTATGTGCTTTAAATGTTTTACTGTTTAGTCATCTAAATTACATGTTAATTAATAATGCCGTCATTAATCACATATTAATTAACTGAACCATGAATGCAACATATATATCTTTGAATATCAAACATGGACTCGGACTAATGACTAACAAATCTGGATGTTTGATTTCATAACATGATACTTTTAGAACACAATGGCTCAACACGATGAATCAGTTCCACAACAACAGAATCTACCACTACTTGCACTTGGTGAATTTCTACCAGCATACTACAATGTCTTAATTGACCAAAACAATCTTCGCATTGACTTCAACAAACTCAGTATTCTAGAAGACATATGCAAGATTGTCAAGGACATACTACTGGCTCATCCCTGCAAGCCCATGCTTACAAAGTCCACATCAGTACCAACTTTCTACATTCATCAGTTCTGGTACACTGCTAAGGCGAATTTGGACGACGAATCATTTACTGTCGAGCTGGATCGACAAAGATACATAGT
Source organism: Artemisia annua (assembly GCA_014162995.1). NCBI lineage: Eukaryota > Viridiplantae > Streptophyta > Magnoliopsida > Asterales > Asteraceae > Artemisia > Artemisia annua. The sequence continues at coordinate 39,566 of LBNU01002906.1, forward strand.
AGATCTTGATGTTCTTCGCACAGTTCTTATGTTACCGACTCCCACTGAATTTCATCCGATGTTGACCGAACTGTAAATCCTTGACTATTTCATTGATCTAGGATATGACATTCCTGATAATGAATCACTCATGAAACATTCAAATTTCAACGTTAAATATCTGCCTCAACCATGGAGAACTTTCTACATGTTGATTTTCAGATCCATTGCTGGAAGAAGGAGTGGTCATGAGCATCCAATATTAGAGCACATGCAAGTATCCTGGGGAATGATGACAGTGAAACCTATTGACTTTGGTGCACCCATAAAGAGCGACATGATCCATCACATTCAGACTGACCGTGACAGGACCGCGATTCCGTTCATTAGATTCACAATATTGCTCATCGAATACTTCTGTGAGAAGACCCCTGACTATGTCAAGAGGATGCACGACAGGACTGAACCAAAGGACATATTCAACAAAGATCCCAGTATTTCCTTCGTCAAGTCCATCAGATTTGTTCCAAGGACAAAAGGAATGAGAATCCCTGATCATTTCTTGGATGATGAAATCAGAAAGACTCAGAACTACAAGATTTATGACAAAGCATTGAAAGCAGGGAGAGTTGGTTACACTGAGAAAGAAGAAGAACCAGCTTCAATTGTTCAAACCCGAAGCAGGAGGGGTGGCAAGTCTGGAAGCTCTAGCAGTACCACTACTACACAACAACCAACGACTGCCCAAAAGCCACCCACTAGACCAAGAAGGAAAGCTGCTCCAAAGCAGATTCCACAAGATGAACCATCAGCTTCATCATCTGAAACGGAAACCGACTCTGAGTTCGGCTCTGAATCAGATGACGAAGAAGATTATGAAAGAATGACAAAGGCTCAGGATAACAAAGAAGATGAAGAAGAGGAATTTCTAGGGTTTGAACTGATAAAACAATTAAGCAAGGAAACTGCCGAACAAGAACAAAGAAGAGGTACGGGTATTACCATTAATGAACCGAGTGATACTATTCGTGATGAAGAAACAGAAGATGAACCAACTGCAGAGCCACTAGTTGACAAACGAAAACTCAAGAGTATCATTGTCGACACCAGGGCTGAAAATAAGCAGGAAGAGAAAGATTTCAGGGCAGCTGTACTACTCAATCTCCAACATCCACAACCTCATCAAACACCGATTAATCTTCAAGGACATGAGGCTGGCTCTAGTAGCATTGTAGTTCCTCAGACCGAAACTGAACAACGTGACCCTGAAGGGAACACCATCATGGAAGAAGCTACAGAGGAAGATAAAGAACAAGAGCAGAATAAGTACATCAAACCTTAATTCGTTGCTCAAGTTCAAAGAGATGAGGAAATCAAGAGGAAAGCTAAAGAGGAGACGAATAGATTGCTTCGTGGACTCGATCAAGACAAAGAACTCATTGACACTGATCAATTTATCAACAGNGGAACACCATCATGGAAGAAGCTACAGAGGAAGATAAAGAACAAGAGCAGAATAAGTACATCAAACCTTAATTCGTTGCTCAAGTTCAAAGAGATGAGGAAATCAAGAGGAAAGCTAAAGAGGAGACGAATAGATTGCTTCGTGGACTCGATCAAGACAAAGAACTCATTGACACTGATCAATTTATCAACAGTCCTCCGCACTCAGCTTCACAGAATCCCCCGACTCCATCAGGCACACCTCCAAGGGATCCCACACCTCCTCCATCAGAACCAGAGCATGAATCATCCTCATCATCATCATCACATCATTCTTCACCGCCACCAACAGAGAAAACATCCAAACGCAAATCAATCAAGAAACGGAAGGGAGGCAAAGCATCTCTGACATCATCAAAACGGATCAAGAAAGCTTTTGATTTGGCAAGAAAGAAAAGGAAGGAGACACAACATCAAACTGGAGACCTTAATGACCAAGTCCAACTGCTCTCACAACAGGTCAAAACTTTGACTTCACAAGTCAAAGATCTCCAGGAAGCAAATGCACTTGTCGACAAGCTTATGTATGCCGACATGGGTGGGATGATCAAGGAATACACCAATGAATATCTTCATGATAATCTTGCTGCAATTGCTACACCAGCTGTGTCTGAACTTATAGAGCCGATTCGTACAAAGCTGAACTCCAGGATCAAGCACAGCATCGAGCGTATGCTTGAGTCTACTCCTTTCTACCTTCGCACCGACAGGGCTCCTCCATCTCCAGATGAACTCTCAACTGAACAACTTCAAGCCCTGTTAGCTGCAAAGCTAAGGAATAAGGAGGACAAAACTCCTGAAGAGTCAACAATGTTCGAGGCACTTCAAACCATTGCCTCGAAAGAATCATGCAAGGAAGCAGCCGGCAAGCACAAACGACCAAGGAAAGATGATGATCCTGATTCTGATCCTAAAAGCAAGAAGTCAAAGAAATCAAAAGGACCATCCTCTTCACAACAGCCGCACAAGGCTTCCAAGGCTCCTCCTTCCAAACAACAAGCTCCAGCATCCGGCTCCGGTCCGACACAATCAGAAGAACAAGTTATGTTTCAACCAGCTGATACTCAGGAAGAACCAGAATCAGCAATTCCCGAATCAGAAATTCCTGAATTTCAAGCTGGTCCATCATCTACAACAAAGAATAAAGAGAAGAAGCAGTCGTCAAAGTCAAAGAAAAAGAAGCAAAAGACCACTCACTTCTCGGCTAGATGTGGACGAAGCTCCTAATTCTGATTGGTTGACTGAAATGATCAAAGCACAACCATCACTTGAGGCTGAAGAACCCATGCCTGGAAATACTTTGCAGATGACTCAGAGTATCATGTTGGGTCTTCAAGTTGAACGGTTGTCAAAAGCAGAATTGAGAAGGATCAACCGTGAAGCTACGGAATTTCTGAAGAAAAGGTCAGGAAATAATGTTGAACTTGATTACCATATGGAGAACATAGCCTGCGCATTATCCGGCTCATTCGAATGGCTCAACCCTGAATCAAATGTCGACACAGAAAGGAAGACACCTTACTTCACAGATTGGACAAAACCGTTGCCTCTACTAGGCTTTCCAGATAGACCCAAGATCCCTTACAGACACTTCTTCAACAACGACTTCCGATATCTCCAACACTCTCACGAAACTTCAAAGGAACGATATGCATCTTCACTGACACATTCAATTCCAGCAGCCCGATATGAACTACCTGACATTGAAGAGTCCGCACCAATCTACTGCAAATCAGTTGTCACATACAACAGAGAAGCTCTTCTCGGTATTCAACACTGGCCGGAAAAACGAAAGCTTGGCTATACCCACAGACTACATCTCAAGCCCAGTGAGAATGTGAAGCAACCGCTTCGTGTCGTTGCCATAATGGAGATCGTGGAAGAGAAAAGATTCAACTACGCTTTCATGAAGGAAATCGTCGTCAAGAGACTAGACGAGAAGAAGTACAAGTTTTGTGAAGCAGACTTCCCTGATTTGAACCTGAATGACGTTGAAGACATGTATTTGGAGAAGGTTCAAGGAAAAATGCTTAACCCCCCAAGGGAAACTCAATACAACTTCATCGCGTCTCTACTGCTCTACATCAGACGAGTTATAGTTCAAGAAAGGGTGGAAGATCTTCAACTAGGCGTGGAGAGTTATTAGAACACCATCAACCTCACCAAACCACAGCTTATATTTCCAGGAATTCTAGAGCTATCACAGTACACTCTCGTGTAACAACCATCGTTCAGAATCATCTACCTCAACAAGAAGAATAAACTTCGTCTTATGCGGTTTGATGAAATTCCGAAGTTTTGTGACGAGACACTTCTAAGGGTTCGTGATGGATTGGCAGAAAGGTTAGATGATGAGAAGAAAAGGTTGAAAGAAGGTCGAGAAACAAGGTGGAAAGCTAATGGACGCAGAAAGATACGCAACTTTGTCCATACCATTGAAGAGAGGCTTGACCGTCGTCAACAGATCAGAAGGTTGGAAAGCTACATTGGTATTCGTCCTTCATTTTCGGTCTTGACATTTAGACGACCAGATCCACAGTTCACAGACTTTGATGCATAGCTTACATTCTTCCGGTACCAAAATTTCAATATTTTCATTTATTTGATTTGATTTGTAATTATAAAGGCTTGTGCACATATAACAGTGTACAACCCGCACTTTGTATTTAAAGGACCCTGTGGTATGCATCAGTGCCACAATCCTAATATAAGGAGCGAAAGTTTCTTACTTTTGAGTAGAATTAATCAAACGTTTCAGTATTTTCTCAATTCTGCTCAAAAGACAAGTATTAAACCTCAATAAGTAATCACTTGTTGAGGGGGAGTACTTGATCTCAAACATCGTTCTTAAATCTTAATGTCTTGTTGATTTCTCCTCATAAGACTCAAAAAGGCATATTTTAATCAAAACGTTTACAAAAACAACAATTGATATGCTATTTTTGAGGGGGAGAAGAAGAAAAGTGATTAAAATATGATGTGAAAAGTCTTATCTTGTGTGAGCTCGACTCAGAATTGAACCACGAATTGACGAAACAACAAATGTTAGTATTCGAAAGGATTTATCCGAGTAGAAAGTACCTTTTGAGAATCCTTCTAGATGTTTACTTTGACGGGTCTAACTTCCTGTTAGGAATGTTAACAACTTCAAGTTAGTTATTAGGGCTAGTTATCACCTAAAAACTGATAATGCATCCCTTTAACTAAGCAACGTAAACGTGTCCCTCGGGTATATGTCTATTAAGAGTGGATCAATTCAAAAGTGCCTAACTCTTCCCGCATATGCAAATTTCTGAAAACATTCATAAGCATATGTGGAGGGGGAGTCTTTCATAAGAAATCCAAAACATCAAAGTGTTAACAAAAAGTCTTATACTCATAAACACTTTGAGAGATTTTCAATAATTTGGTTTAAAGGCATCAATAGGATAGTCATGGAGTTACAAGGTGACTAAGGATAGGAAAAACCGTCCTATGATCCGCCTAAACCGGAGGGATCTACCCAAGGACATCACCAATAGTTAGAAATTAGATGTCCTTAGGTATGATATAACAAAAGGAGAAAAGAATGAAAGGAGAAAGAAAGGGTTGAAGAATTAAAAAGAAAATGAATGAAAAAGGGTGAAAAGAAATAGCCCTCCAATTTTATCAACCATAGGTCAGACACCGGGTTCAATTCATATGCTACTGGTCGTTGCTAAGGCGACACCGATATTGAAGATAAAGACGTCATGGACCCAGTGACGCAATGCACCTAAACCTTCTTAGCCACTCAGGCATCTCTCAAAAGATGTTTGTTTCATTCTCACGAGGAACCAGTGTAATCTATCGATTGTCTATTAGAGATGATTGATATTGAAACAGGAGGCCCTCTGCTCCATGCCTCCGCATAGGAAACAAAATGTGCACTTATCGAGTCTAGAGCCACGAGATAACATAAAAGATCTCTTAGGAACACAAAATACTTCTACACTAAGTGTCTTGCATCATTGGACACTAAGTGTAAATTATCGAGTCCTTCGCAGATCTTAGCAATCTGCCTTGAACGTTTATGAGGGATTTACTTATGTATATCTCGAATGATTGAACGAAAATCCTGCCAGGGTCAACATCAAACAGCCCTGACAGCAGGTCACTTCGGTGATTCCTTGTGGATTACGCTTAGTGTGTTCGATAGTTTCAAACGGTCTATAGTCGTGGGGTGATCTCCAACGACTCTCCTAATTGTGGGTGTGCGTATGCATGTCTGTGGAAGCCCTCTAGGGGGTATCCGATTAGGAACGGCCTTGGTAAGGATTAGAAGGAGTCTTCACACTATGCTGTTGACGAATTCTAACTCCAAACCTGTAAGTACCGGATGTTTTATTGCTAACTATTTCAATGCAGGTACAACCACCATCCTGAACACCAGCTTCCACATGCTCATACTTACATCTCAACAACTATGAAAGCTCTCATGAAAGATCGAAGCAACACAGAAGTCAAAGATAGATTCCATGCCAAAAGAATCTACAAAGTAATGAAAACAAATGATCTAAAAGCAATGCACCATCTAAAGAAGTATTCCACGTCAACACAAAGAATCTTCATGTATGAAAAGAGAGCTCCACATGAATGAAAGTTTCAAACGTCAAAGATGTATGAGCATGTCGGAAAAATGCAGATCCACTGGAGTCTAAGAAAGTGACGAATGGCAGATTACCACATCATGTGATCACTATCTCATCAGCAAAGATAAAGAACAAGAGCGATGAATCATCTCTACTAATCAGTTTTGAAGACGTCTAAAGCTATGAAAGTTAACAACTAAAGTCCAAAGACAAAGACGTCAAGCAACCTCAAATGACCGTGACGAACATCACTCCTTCACAACCGATCCTTAGGGGGAGATTGTTAGGACCTAAGTTTATCAACGTTTAGTCAAGTCTCGGTTATTTCAGTATTTGTAATAGGTTGCTAGAATACTTAACATATCTTGTAAACGTGTAATGTCCAATACACGTCCAATGGGCTTCAAGCCCACACGAATTAGAAAGGAAGGAATAGGGAAGTGTTGCCCTAGCTCCTCTCCTATAAATAGGACTCTCATGTAATCCTATTTCTTGTTGGTTATTTCATTTACATAAGGAAACTCTTGCACTTTTATTCTTCATATTTGATCTAATCAACCAAACTCTATTTCTCATCTTATTTCTATCAAATCAATACTTGTGTTTACAATATGGTGACCTAACAGTTTATCGTTGTCAAATAGTGAAATGTATATAGTTTATATGATCATTACAGTTTTTTAGAGGAAGATACTAGTGTTAATTAGAGATGATAGAGATGCAAACATGAGACGTTAAATTAGCATTTATTGTTATGAAATAAAGATTAATTATAATTAGGGGGTGTTATTGCGTAGTTGTACGTCGCAATGTTGATGTGTATTTACTATTTAGAGTATAGCTATATGCATAATTCTACAATGTTAAGTTTATTTAGTATATTAGGCAAAGTTTTGAACCTGATGCCTCACAAACATTATATTTATCTAGCAATCTGTGAAATTTGTGAAAATGAGATAAAAATACTTCAACTTTTCATAATTAAGTATACATATTTTGAATTTTTCACAAGTGAAAATATTTTATCTTATTCTAATCATGCATCACCTGTGAAAATATTTTATCACTTGTGAAAATATTTTTCACAAGTGAAAATATGTTAGAATTATAAGTTTATTAGTATTTTTTATTTATATGTATATATTTTATTCCAGATTCTACAAAAACTCGTCAAATAAGGAGAGGAAGACCGAAAAAAAGCAAACAAATAGTCAGAGTTATATGAGTCAACTGGATTCACCTTTATTCTTTAAATCCGGCATTCACCTGCTCAAAAAAAGAGAGGAGACCGAAAAAAATTCAGTAATATTGCTTCAACTGCTTCACCTTCTACTGATTTTTCTTCACCTCCTACTGACATGAAAGGAGAAGTTAAGGTTGGTGAAAATAAAGATAAAAATACTATTAGAACAAGAACATCACCAAAAGTTTTGTACAACCTGATGAAGAATCGGACAGAAGGTCAAATAAAAGATTTAATAGATATGGGATTTGGGTCACTACATGAAATGACTATCGAAGATCTTCCGGGCAGAATTGGTCTTTTTGTTGTTGAAAACTGTGTACCTGAGGAGAATAAGATAAAGTGTAAGAATTATGATATTCAAATATCTCCAGATTTGATTCATCAGATGTTGGGTGTACCAATAGGAGGTCTGGACATAAATAATTTGGTTAAGATTAAAAAAAACAAAGATTCTCTTAGCGAAAGATGGTATAAAAAGTTTAGTAAAAGGACTCCAACACAAGGTGAAGTTGCTAAGTTCATTAAAGAGAGTAAAGTTGAAGGAATTATGTTCAAGTTGAGCATACTTGTTTTATTTTCGAATGTGATGGGATTAGCAGGAGCGGGTGGACTGTGTAGGCCAAAACAAATACTTGACTATATAACAGAATAAACACAAATAGAAGAAATAGATTGGTGCAAATATGTTTTCGACTGCATGAAAGTCAGCAAAAAAAATGGGTGAAAAAAATTCTGATAGTTACTACACTGGACCTCTGTTAGCACTTATTGTAAGTGTTAATTTTGATACATTATTATTTTTTTATCACAGTATTCACAAGTGAAAATTTTATGTGTATTAACATGTAAAAAATTTATTTTGCAGCTTATATACCTTCATTCAACACACTGTGTTACAGACTCCATGCCTCATAAAACTCCTGCAATAAGATATTGGAGTTCTGATGACATAAGAGTTAGGGACAGTTTTGAATTTGAGAATGGCGGTTTTGGAATTCTGAATTTATATGAAAAGGACAATGATGATAATGATTCTTTCGAAAACAAGGTTTTCTTTTATTTATAATCATAAATAACTTATGTAATGATCACTCACATTTCCTCATATTTCTTTTTTTCTTTGTAATAACAGTTGAAAATGGATAAACTTTCTTAGAATGTCGATTTGCTGGAAAGAATTCTTTTTTATATAAACAGTGAAATTAAAATATGTTCCAGCAAAATTCCAGATAATCCGAGGCTTAAAGAGATAAAAGCGAAGTTCAACAATTGTATTCGGAATGAATATCTTTCTGGACAAGATACAATGAATAAGGAAGAATTTGAAAATGATGAGACAATGGGGTTTGAAAGAGAAAGTGAAGATTTAAATGAAGAAAAGGATGAAGATGAAGAAACAAGGTTTGAAAAGAAGAATGATGATGATGATGATGATGATGATGATGATGATGATGATGATTTTGTGAATGTACATCTTTCAGATGATGATTTAGGGACTAATGATTCAGGTAAAGAAAGGCAAAATAATGAATCAACAGGATTTGAAAAGAAGAATGTTGAAAAGTCAGATGATGACGATGATGATGATGATTTGGGATTTGAAAACTCAGATGATGATGATTTGGGATTTGAGAAAAAGAATGAAAATGAAAATAAGAACTCTGATGCTGATGGATTCAAAAATGTTTCAAAAGAGGAAATTAATGTGAATGAAAAGAACAATGAAAGCCAATCAACAAAAGAAGTTTTTGAAACAGGACATGGCAGCCCATCCAAAGATGAAGAAATAAAGGTAAAATTTAAATTAAGTTGATTACAATTAAAAATGCAATTTTATTAACTTTAAACTAAAAAA